>ONZH01019790.1:0-117142 GCA_900303285.1 Rhinella marina | reverse complement strand
GTGGATGACTGGCTGGTGGACAACTGTGTGGAAGCGCTATCGGCTATACATTGCACCACCTGTTCAACCTGCTCAGGCCTCAACAGCGGTGCAACCCGCCCCCTGCTTAACTGTCCCATAAAGGCAGGGATTCTGGATGAGTGGGATCCTGGCTGACCCTCACCAGCACGCATTGTATCCCCACTGGCTTCAACAAGGCCACCAACAGCATTTCCGCGCCCCTGTCCTCGTCCACGTCCGATTCCGCTAGCCCCCCTCCGCATTTTATTTTTTTTTGGTTACAATATTTTGCCTTCACAGCCGTGTACTAACAGTTCAGACGGTGTGTATTAACACCACG
The DNA here is from genome assembly GCA_900303285.1 of Rhinella marina. Classification (NCBI taxonomy): domain Eukaryota; kingdom Metazoa; phylum Chordata; class Amphibia; order Anura; family Bufonidae; genus Rhinella; species Rhinella marina. The sequence goes on along the minus strand of ONZH01019790.1, from coordinate 116,802 downwards.
TATATACAATTATTTTGCAAGAGAACGCAAAGTACAGGTGCCAATGAAAAGGCTTTTTTTTTTTCTATATTTCTAGGTACACAGCCGTGTACTAACAGATCAGACGGTGTGTATGAACACTACGTATATACAATTATTTTGCAAGAGAACGCAAAGTACAGGTGCCAATGAAAAGGCTTTTTTTTTCTATATTTCTAGGTACACAGCCGTGTACTAAGAGATCAGACGGTGTGTATGAACACTACGTATATACAATTATTTTGCAAGAGAACGCAAAGTACAGGTGCCAATGAAAAGGCTTTTTTTTTTTTATATTTCTAGGTACACAGCCGTGTACTAACAGATCAGACGGTGTGTATGAACACTACGTATATACAATTATTTTGCAAGAGAACGCAAAGTACAGGTGCCAATAAAAAGGCTTTTTTTTTTTTATATTTCTAGGTACACAGCCGTGTACTAACAGATCAGACGGTGTGTATGAACACTACGTATATACAATTATTTTGCAAGAGAACGCAAAGTACAGGTGCCAATGAAAAGGCTTTTTTTTTTTATATATTTCTAGGTACACAGCCGTGTACTAACAGATCAGACGGTGTGTATGAACACTACATATATACAATTATTTTGCAAGAGAACGCAAAGTACAGGTGCCAATGAAAAGGCTTTTTTTTTTCTATATTTCTAGGTACACAGCCGTGTACTAACAGATCAGACGGTGTGTATGAACACTACCTATATACAATTATTTTGCAAGAGAACGCAAAGTACAGGTGCCAATGAAAAGGCTTTTTTTTTTTTATATTTCTACGTACACAGCCGTGTACTAACAGGTCAGACGGTGGGTATTTACACCTGGTATACAAAAAGGGTATTGCAGGCACACAGAACCCAGAACACTAGAGCCAAATAAACTGTATTTAAAAAAAAAAAATAAAATTCACAGCCGTATACTGCCAGATCAGATGGTGCATATACACACTAGGTATATAACAGGGTTTTGCAGCCAAAAAGAACGCAGAACAGTAGTGCCAAATATAGTTTTGTATGTAGCAGAGCACCTAATACACCACTAATGCCTCTCTCTGTCCCTACTCCAGCAGCAATCCCTGAATACAGCAACCGTATGCTGAATACAGCAATTTCAATCGAGTATAACGGCGATTGCGCACTTAGAATTCGTTTCCCCTCCCACCTTCCCTGGCGCTCTTTTTCCACCAATCAACATGCAGGGGGGGTATGACAGGCCCGCGGAGCACGCTGGCAGCGCGAAAACAGCGTCTACATGGATTGGCTGGAAAAACCATGTGACCTCGAATATTAAAAACTCAGCTCTTCCTGCTCGTTCGCATATGCTGCGTTAACTTAGTCAGGGACAGAGGCTGGAGAAGGGACAGATAGGTTTTAGCTGTTGGACAGGCAGGAGCGTGATTAAAAGCCCTTATCAGGGCTACTATAGTGCAGTACAGTGATAGCTTTACTACAATATACAGTCTGCAGAGAACGGTTGCTGTATTCAGGGATAGCTGCTGGAGTAGGGACAGAGAGAGGCATTAGTGGTGTATTAGGTGCTCTGCTACATACAAAACTATATTTGGCACTACTGTTCTGCGTTCTTTTTGGCTGCAAAACCCTGTTATATACCTAGTGTGTATATGCACCATCTGATCTGGCAGTATACGGCTGTGAATTTTATTTTTTTTTTAAATACAGTTTATTTGGCTCTAGTGTTCTGGGTTCTGTGTGCCTGCAATACCCTTTTTGTATACCAGGTGTAAATACCCACCGTCTGACCTGTTAGTACACGGCTGTGTACCTAGAAATATAAAAAAAAAAAAAGCCTTTTCATTGGCACCTGTACTTTGCGTTCTCTTGCAAAATAATTGTATATAGGTAGTGTTCATACACACCGTCTGATCTGTTAGTACACGGCTGTGTACCTAGAAATATAGAAAAAAAAAAGCCTTTTCATTGGCACCTGTACTTTGCGTTCTCTTGCAAAATAATTGTATATACGTAGTGTTCATACACACCGTCTGATCTGTTAGTACACGGCTGTGTACCTAGAAATATAGAAAAAAAAAAAGCCTTTTCATTGGCACCTGTACTTTGCGTTCTCTTGCAAAATAATTGTATATACGTAGTGTTCATACACACCGTCTGATCTGTTAGTACATGGCTGTGTACCTAGAAATATAAAAAAAAAAAGCCTTTTCATTGGCACCTGTACTTTGCGTTCTCTTGCAAAATAATTGTATATACGTAGTGTTCATACACACCGTCTAATCTGTTAGTACAAGGCTGTGTACCTAGAAATATAGAAAAAAAAAAAGCCTTTTCATTAGCACCTGTACTTTGCGTTCTCTTGCAAAATAATTGTATATACGTAGTGTTCATACACACCGTCTGATCTGTTAGTACACAGCTGTGTACCTAGAAATATAGAAAAAAAAAGCCTTTTCATTGGCACCTGTACTTTGCGTTCTCTTGCAAAATAATTGTATATACGTAGTGTTCATACACACCATCTGATCTGTTAGTACACGGCTGTGTACCTAGAAATATAGAAAAAAAAAGCCTTTTCATTGGCACCTATACTTTGCGTTCTCTTGCAAAATAATTGTATATACGTAGTGTTCATACACACCGTCTGATCTGTTAGTACACGGCTGTGTACCTAGAAATATAGAAAAAAAAAAAGCCTTTTCATTGGCACCTGTACTTTGCGTTCTCTTGCAAAATAATTGTATATACGTAGTGTTCATACACACCGTCTGATCTGTTAGTACACGGCTGTGTACCTAGAAATATAGAAAAAAAAAAAGCCTTTTCATTGGCACCTGTACTTTGCGTTCTCTTGCAAAATAATTGTATATACGTAGTGTTCATACACACCGTCTGATCTGTTAGTACATGGCTGTGTACCTAGAAATATAAAAAAAAAAAGCCTTTTCATTGGCACCTGTACTTTGCGTTCTCTTGCAAAATAATTGTATATACGTAGTGTTCATACACACCGTCTAATCTGTTAGTACAAGGCTGTGTACCTAGAAATATAGAAAAAAAAAAAGCCTTTTCATTAGCACCTGTACTTTGCGTTCTCTTGCAAAATAATTGTATATACGTAGTGTTCATACACACCGTCTGATCTGTTAGTACACAGCTGTGTACCTAGAAATATAAAAAAAAAAAGCCTTTTCATTGGCACCTGTACTTTGCGTTCTCTTGCAAAATAATTGTATATACGTAGTGTTCATACACACCATCTGATCTGTTAGTACACGGCTGTGTACCTAGAAATATAGAAAAAAAAAAGCCTTTTCATTGGCACCTGTACTTTGCGTTCTCTTGCAAAATAATTGTATATACGTAGTGTTCATACACACCGTCTGATCTGTTAGTACACGGCTGTGTACCTAGAAATATAGAAAAAAAAAAGCCTTTTCATTGGCACCTGTACTTTGCGTTCTCTTGCAAAATAATTGTATATACGTGGTGTTAATACACACCGTCTGAACTGTTAGTACACGGCTGTGAAGGCAAAATATTGTAACCAAAAAAAATAAAATGCGGAGGGGGGCTAGCGGAATCGGACGTGGACGAGGACAGGGGCGCGGAAATGCTGTTGGTGGCCTTGTTGAAGCCAGTGGGGATACAATGCGTGCTGGTGAGGGTCAGCCAGGATCCCACTCATCCAGAATCCCTGCCTTTATGGGACAGTTAAGCAGGGGGCGGGTTACACCGCTGTTGAGGCCTGAGCAGGTTGAACAGGTGGTGCAATGGATAGCCGATAGCGCTTCCACGCAGTTGTCCACCAGCCAGTCATCCACACAGTCTCACTCTGACCCTCCTTCCTCCACACCTGGCCAACAGAGTCATCCCACCATTGACCCCTCCCAGGAGCTCTTTTCGGGTCCTTTTTCAGATGTGCCGGAAGAATCCCAGGAGCTAGCAGAGGAATTTGTTTGTAGTGATGCCCAACCACTTGAGTATTCGCCATCTCCTGCTGATGTGGACCCTGAACCAGCATCTGTTATCATGAGCGATGATGATGATGAGACGCAGTTGCCATCAAGGGAGGCTGTTGGAATGTCCAGTGGGCAGGAGGAGGAGCAGAGTGAGGAAGTGGAAGAGGAGGTGGTGGATGACGAAATGACCGACCCCACTTGGCCAGGGGTGATGTCCAGCGGGGAAAGCAGTGGAGAGGTGGTGGTCTGCGCAGCACCGAAAAAGGCAGCAAGAGGCAGAGGGATGTCCAGAGGCAGAGGGATGTCCACAGGCAGAGGGATGTCCACAGGCAGAGGACAGTCCAGACAGAGAAGTGAGGCCACAGCCAGCAGAGCCGAAGCTGTTCCCGGCAGCGGTCAGTCGCGCGAAGCTCCCCCATCGAGGCCTCGTACTTCTGTGGTGTGGAGATTTTTTAATGTTTGTGCGGATGACAAACTGAGCGCGATTTGCACTCTCTGCCACTCAAAACTGAGTAGGGGCTCTGAGAAGAGCAATCTGACAACCTCAGGCATGCGGCGTCACTTGGAAGTCAAGCACTGGGCTGAGTGGGAGAGAGCAAACGCAATACAACCTGCGCCCGGTTTTGCTGACACTGCCTCTTCCCCTTTGTTGTGTGCTGCCACTGCGGTCCAGACCTCCAGCCAGGACACCTCCACATCTGCCTCTGCCTTGGCTACTTTGGGGCCTTCTCCTTCAGCCTCCCCTTCCCCCGCCTCTTCGCCTGCACCTTCACACTCCTCGTCCCAACAACTGTCCATCTCGCAGGCGTTCGACCGCAGGCGGAAGTACGCCTCGAGTCACCCCCAAGCCCAAGCCTTAAACTGCCACATCTCCAAACTGCTGGCCCTGGAGATGTTGCCGTTTAGGCTTGTGGAGACGCAGGCCTTCCGCGACCTGATGGCGGCTGCCGCACCTCGCTATTCCGTCCCCAGCCGCCACTACTTTTCCCGGAGTGCCGTCCCCGCCCTGCACCAGCACGTGTCGCGTAACATCAGGCGAGCCCTAAGGTACGCAGTCAGCGCAAAGGTCCACTTGACCACCGACTCGTGGACAAGCGCTTGCGGCCAGGGACGATACATCTCTTTGACGGCACACTGGGTGAATGTAGTGGAAGCGGGGACGGGGTCGCAAACAGAGACGGCCTACCTACCACCCCCGCCCAAGATTGCCAGCATGGGTTCTGATAAACCCCCCTCCTCCTCCTCCTCCTCCTCCACCTCTGCCTTAACATCGCCCTCAGCCGCTAGCTGGAAGCGTTGCAGCACTGGCGCGGGGAGACGTCAGCAGGCGGTGCTTAAGCTCATCAGCTTGGGCGACAGGAAGCACAGCGCCCCAGAGGTGAGGGACGCCATATTGCAGCAGACGGAGATGTGGCTGTCGCCGCTGCAGCTAGGACCAGGCATGGTCGTGTGCGATAACGGCCGTAACCTGGTGGCGGCTCTGGAGCTTGCCGAACTCAATCACGTACCATGCCTGGCCCACGTTTTTAATCTGGTAGTCCAAAAATTTCTAAAGACTTACCCCAACCTGGCAGAGCTACTGGTGAAAGTGCGGCGCTTGTGCGCTCACTTTCGGAAGTCAACTGTAGCTGCTGCTAGCTTAAAAAAACTCCAGCAACGCCTCCATTTGCCTGAACATCGGCTGTTGTGCGACCTGCCGACTCGCTGGAATTCCACCTATTCCATGTTGGCCAGGGTGTGTGAGCAGCAGAGAGCATTGATGGAGTACCAGATTATGAATCCACGCGTGCCTCCAACTCAGCTCCCTCAGTTTGCCAACCACGAGTGGCCATGGATGGCAGACATATGCGATGTACTGCGTATCTTTGAGGAGTCCACCAAGAAGGTCAGCAGCGAGGACGCTATAGTGAGCGTAACCATCCCGCTCCTATGCGTCCTTAAAGAATCACTCATCGCAATAAGGGAGAACGCATTGCACGCAGAGGAGACGGGGGTAGGAGGAGACGCAACGGAGCTACACAGTCAGACCACACTTTTGTCTGCTTCACGGTGGCAGTTGCAGGAGGAGGAGGAGGAGGAGGACGACGTGGAGGTGGCTGTGGAAGAGGAGGAGGATGCTGGCGGCGAGGGTAGCAGTCAGGCTGTGTGCGTCCCATTGGTTCAGCGCGGATGGGGCGGAGAGGAGGCGGAAGAGGAAGAGGAGGAAATGGCAAGTGATCCTTCTGGTGGGGGCAGTGACGTCATGCCTATTCAGAGTCTGGCACACATGGCTGACTTCATGCTGGGCTGCTTTTCCCGGGACACACGTGTTGTCCGGATAGTGGAGAACAAACTGTACTGGGTCTTCGCAATCCTGGACCCCCGGTATAAAGATAACGTCTCCTCTTTTATTCCGGTAGAGGAGAGGACGAATCGATTGCTGGAATACCAGAGGGAACTCGTGCAGAACATGATGGAGATTTTCCCACCCACCATCGCTGGCGGCAGAGAGGAGAGGGTCTCCCAGAGTCCCTCAACATCGATCAGGCCCACAGCCACCAGGGGAACACTCTCCAAGGTGTGGGACACGTTCATGGCAACACTCTCCAAGGTGTGGGACACGTTCATGGCACCCCCTTGTGCAACTTCCATCACTGCGGGGCCCGCTATCAGCAGGAGGGACAAGTATCGGCGGATGTTGCGGGAGTACTTGGCAGACCGTACCCCTGTCCTCCCCGATCCCTCGGCGTCCTACACTTACTGGGTCTCCAAGTTGGACACGTGGCTGGAACTGTCCCTGTACGCCTTGGAGATGCCCTGCCGCCAGCGTGCTATCAGAAAGGGTGTTCAGCGCAGCCGGGGGCATTATAACCGATAAGCGCAGCCGCCTGTCAACCGACAGTGCCGACAGGCTGACGCTAATCAAAATGAACAGCAAGTGGATTGACCCGGACTTTGCTTCTCCAACAGTGGAAAGCAGCCAAAAGTGAAGTGCCATCTGTATGAAGTGCCATTTCCTCCTCCACCTCCTCCTCCTTAACCGCTGTAGAATTGCTCCGTAAATAAAAAAAATTATATATTTATGGCTCACCTCTTGGGCCTCCACAAAATTTTTAAGAGGTCTCACCTCTTGGGCCGCCACATAATTTTTAAGAGGTCTCACCTCTTGGGCCTCCACATAATTTTTAAGAGGTCTCACCTCTTGGGCCTCCACATAATTTTTAAGAGGTCTCACCTCTTGGGCCTCCACATAATTTTTAAGAGGTCTCACCTCTTGGGCCTCCACAAAATTTTTAAGAGGTCTCACCTCTTGGGCCTCCACATAATTTTTAAGAGGTCTCACCTCTTGGGCCTCCACATAATTTTTAAAAGGTCTCACCTCTTGGGCCTCCACATAATTTTTAAGAGGTCTCACCTCTTGGGCCTCCACAAAATTTTTAAGAGGTCTCACCTCTTGGGCCTCCACATAATTTTTAAGAGGTCTCACCTCTTGGGCCTCCACATAATTTTTAAGAGGTCTCACCTCTTGGGCCTCCACATAATTTTTAAGAGGTCTCACCTCTTGGGCCTCCACATAATTTTTAAGAGGTCTCACCTCTTGGGCCTCCACATAATTTTTAAGAGGTCTCACCTCTTGGGCCTCCACATAATTTTTAAGAGGTCTCACCTCTTGGGCCTCCACATAATTTTTAAGAGGTCTCACCTCTTGGGCCTCCACAAAATTTTTAAGAGGTCTCACCTCTTGGGCCTCCACAAAATTTTTAAGAGGTCTCACCTCTTGGGTCGCCCCATAATTTTTAAGAGGTCTCACCTCTTGGGCCTCCACATAATTTTATCGAGGTCTCACCTCTTGGGCCTCCACATAATTTTTAAGAGGTCTCACCTCTTGGGCCTCCGCATAATTTTTAAGAGGTCTCACCTCTTGGGCCTCCACATAATTTTTAAGAGGTCTCACCTCTTGGGCCTCCACATAATTTTTAAGAGGTCTCACCTCTTGGGCCTCCACATAATTTTTAAGAGGTCTCACCTCTTTAGCCTCCACACAATTTTTAAGACGTCTCACCTCTTGGGCCTACAAACAATTTTTATTATGGCTCACCTCTTGGGCCTTAATACATTTTTTAAGAGGTCTCACCTCTTGGGCCTCCATATAATTTTTTCGAGGGCTCACCTCAAGCTAACTTTGCGCACTCATTAAAATATTTTCACAACAAGGACCTAAGAGCCCTCGATGGGAGAGCTTTGTGTGGGGGCCTGTTATAGGGAAGAGATGCGGCCCTGCGGGCTCTAGCCTGCCTTCTCCATGAGCCTCTGGCCAGCCCACGGCCTCTTCCTGTCTTTTGCGGTCCTACGCATCCCTCAACATCCCCACTGCTTTACCTGCTAGACATGACACTGGGCCAGGTCGGGTCACTGACATCTCAAGCGCCAACAATTTGGGCATTTTAAGGCTTCTGCATGTGTTTGAGTTGTTTTTACATTTTAAAGAAGACATGTCTCACCACATCTCACACACACACAATGACAATTAGGGGTGGGCTCTATTTGCTTTCCCCTTTGCCTATGCCATCTGTGGTTGTCATAGGCAACGTGATTTTAAGGGGTGCAGAATTTTATCTTCTTTTTTGTCTAGTTTGGCTTGGGGTCCATGGCAATGTAGAGGAAAGAAGGTTTCCTTGTATGGTCTCACTTTACAGAGAGGTTACATTGTCTTTGGAGTGTATTGTTGAGAGGCTGTGATAGTGGCGTAATAGTGCGACTTGGGCGCGTTATATGCACCCAGACATGCTTCCCCTGCTGTCCCAGTTGCATTCCAGCAGTGTTGGCATCCTTTTCTGAGGTTTCAGGGTGGACTTGGTGACCTCCAAGTGGTCGAATTGAGATTTCCAAGTGGCGAGCATTTTTTTCCCATAGACTTTAATGGGATTCGATATTCGGTCGAATAGTCGAATTTCGCGGTCTATTCGAATCGAATTTCGAACTTTTGAATATTTCACTACTCGCTCATCTCTACACATTATATATATATATATATATATATATATATATATATATATATATATAGAGAGAGAGAGAGAGAGAGAGCTCTATATATTTTTATATATATTTATATAAAGCCCTAACTACAATTTCTTCTTTTTGAACAAAAAGAAAAATTTGCAAAAAAATCAACACAGATGTGAAAAAAAAAACAAAAACAAAAAAAAAAAACAACAAAACACAAAGAATAATCCCTAGGTGCTGATCAGGCAGGTAAGCACTGAAAAGGTGCAAAGAAAAAGGGGGTCAGTCAGCACATCCCAATGCACAGGTGCACGCTGCCAGGGCTAGATACACAAAAGAAAAGAATAAATAAATACAATGCAACAGCACTCTGCAAACCAAATAAAGTATAAAAATGCCATAGTAATAGAAAATATTCTGGTGCTAATGCTACGCTTGTTTAGTAAATTTGAGATTCTTGGCAAATATATTTTGTACAAAATTATTTGGTCCCATCTGCCAAACGTCAAGGCGATCTCTGTAAGAAGGGAACCTAACACTAAATGCCACCTGTTATGTGCCCTAACAGCCACCATAAAATTCAGGGAATGCAGGTTCCACATGCATGCTGAGCCCACTCTGCTTTTTATCATTTTTGGTGCCAAAATGGCCTCCATTAAAACCAGTGAATGCAGGTACCAACATGCATGCTAAGCCCACTCTATACCTCACCTGGTGCCAGATGGCTATCCCTGAATGTAATGAGAGTCCACTCTATCCCTCTCCGGGTGCCAGATGGCTACCATTGAATGCAATGAGAGTCCACTCTATACCTCTCCTAGTGCCAAAAGGCTTCCAGTGAGTGCAGGGAGAGCAGGCTACAGCTTTATACTTACACTGGTCAGGAGTGCACAACTAAATGGAGTAGCCACACCTCCAATACAAACCGCAAAGAAAAAGGGGGTCAGTCAGCACATCCAAATGCGCAGGTGCACGCTGCCATGGCTAATAATTTTGTACAAAATATATTTGCCAAGAATCTCACATTTACTAAATAAGCGTAGCATTAGCACCAGAATATTTTCTATTACTATGGCATTTTTGTACTTTATTTGGTTTGCAGAGTGCTGTTGCATTGTATTTTTTTTTTTCCTTTATGCACTGAAAAGCACTTGGCGGTCACAGCGTACACGCAGAAAAAGTGGTGCAGAGCTGGAAAATTGTAAAAAAAACAAAACAAAAAATGACCAAAAACAAAAAAGGTGGTGGGGGTGGGGGGTGGGTTTGCATTCATTTTTTTGGTCTTTAAATCAATTTTTCTTGCACTTTTTTAAATTAAACTGTGATTTTGTTTTAGCATGGTATCCAGACATAGAAGTTGCTGACTTTTCCAACTGCAGATTTCTGTTATAAATGTATTGTACTGGAAACATTTGCTTGTTTCAAACCTTACACATAATGATGTCATATCAGATAGAAAAGAGCAGAGCTACATCTGGCATGTGGATGAAGTAAGCTAATTGGAGACACTTCAGGCAGAAGAGCACCCAGACAAATGTGAACTGATGGATCAAACCTTTGCATTCCTATAATGAGGAAATGTGTTCTATGAAAATATATATGTAAGTATGTACATTCTCTCCACAGCAAATCTTGTGTTACATGTTATGTATGCTAAAGGTACACTTAGTTGTGTGGATTATTTTAAATAAATGTGAGTTGCATTGTGTTTACTCCAAAATTATTATTTAAGCATTAGTTGCCATTAGTGCTGTTTGAAACTGCAGCCATTTTCTAGCTACATATAGAGTGGTGTACACCAAACTCATTATCATATTTGGGGATTTGCTGCTGTTAGAAAATGGGTAGACTGTGACCATCAAGGGTTGCATGCAGTCAGCATGCCCAGGTAGGATACATTCAACTTTTTCAAGATTTTCTGTTTTTGCATTTTTGTTGTTTAGTCTTTGACTTCCTGGAGCCATAACTTTTTATTTTTCTCATTCACATATGAGGGATAGTTTTTTTTTTTTACTGGACAACGTGTACTTTCTAATGTAACTATTGAATTTTGCATACAATGTAGTGGAAAGCTGGAAAAAATTCCAAATGAAGTGAAAGCCATAACTTTTTATTTTTCTCATTCACATAGCCATATGAGGGTTTGTTTTTTTATGGGACAAGAAGAACTTTCTAATGGCACCATTGAATCTTACATACAATGTAGTTTAAAATTGGAAAAAAAACATTCAGTTCACCATAGTTTTAAACAGGGTGGGCCATTTATATGGATACACCTAAATAAAATGGGAATGGTTAACTTCCTGTTTGTGGCACATTAATATATGGCAGGGGTAAAATTTTTCAAGGTGGGTGGTGACCATGGTGGCCATTTTGAAGTCGGCCATTTTGGATCCAATGGGAAGAGGGTCATGTAACTTATTGAGAATTTCACAAGAAAAACAATGGTGTGCTTGGTTTTAATGTAACTTTAGTTTTAATCTTTAGTCTCATGAGTTATTTACAAATTTCTGAACAATTATAAAATGTGTTCAAAGTGCTGCCCATTGTGTTGGATTGTCAATGCAACCCTCTTCTCCCACTCTTCACTCACTGATAGCAACACCGCAGAAGAAATTCTAGCATAGGCTTCCAGTATCCATAGTTTCAGATGCTGCACATCTCGTATCTTCACAGCATATATAATTGCCTTCAGATGACCTCAAAGATAAAAGTCTAAGGGGGTCAGATCGGGAGACGTTGAGGGGCCATTCAACTGGCCCGTGACGACCAATCCACTTTCCAGGAAACTGTTCATCTAGGAATGCTCGGACCTGACACCCAGAATGTGGTGGTGCATCATCTTGCTGGAAAAACTAAAAAAAATAAAAACTGCTTTTTGCTTTGCATCGCCATATTCTGACCCCTATCAACTTTTATATTTTTATGTTTATGCAGCTGTATGAGAACTCTTTTGAGAACACTTTTTTGTGGAGCAATCTGTAGTTTTAGTGATACCATTTTGGAGTATGTATGCCTTTTTAAGCACAAAAGTATAAATGTTGAATGACATTTTTTGTTTGTTACAGCGTTCACTGTACAGGATAAATACATTTATATTATAAAAGTTTGGGCATTTTGAAACGTAGTGGTTCAAATGATCTTTATTTTTTATGTTTATTATGAGGAAAGAGGAATGATTTGAATTTTTATATTTTTTAAAAACATTTTTTGTCCCTTAGAGGACTAGAACATGCGATTAAATTACCATTGCAGCCTATGGGATATTCAATAGGATTGACAGGCAAGGCTCTATAGGAAAAATACTGAGGCTACCACAGTGAATGAATGACTCCCCTGATCACTACACAAAGGGAGCCATTTGGGTCCCATGAGTGCAGTGCTCCAGGGGATAACAACTGACCACAGCATCTGGTGGGTTAAATGTCTTCTTTTAAAAACAGCATAATCCCTGCAGCCCTGGAGCAGGCACATCTTTAAAGCCCCGACTTCCGTCGTGCATGTACAATGGAGGTCGGTAAGGGGTTAAAAGGTATTTCTACTTTTCAACACCATGTTCAGTTTAGAATAAGTCTACATATAAGGCCTCATGCACACGACCGTATGAAAAAACGGATCCGCTGAAAATACGGATGACATCCATGTGCATTCCGTATTTTGCGGAACGGAACAGCTGGCCCCTAATAGAACAGTATTTCCTTGTCCGTAAGGGCTTGTTCACACAACCATATTTTTCATTCCATGTCTGTTCCGTTTTTTTTGCAGACCATATGTGGAACCATTTATTTCAATGGGTCCGCAAAAAAAAAAACGGAAGGTACTCCGTGTGTATTCCATTTCCGTATATCTGTTTTTCTGTTCCGCAAAAAAATAGAACATGTCCTATTATTGTCCACATTACGGACAAAGATAGTACTGTTCTATTAGGGGCCAGCTGTTCCGTTCCGCAAAATACGGAATGCACACGGATGTCATCTGTATTTTTTGCAGATCCATTTTTGCGGACCGCAAAATACATACGGTCGTGTGAACAAGCCCTAATGAAGACAATAATAGGACATGTTCTATTTTTTTGCGGGACAGAAATACGGACATACGAAAACAGAATGCACATGGAGTATCTTCCGTTTTTTTTTGCGGACCCATTGAAATGAATGGTTCAGCATACGGTCTGCAAAAAAACCCAGAACGGACACGGAAAGAAAATACGTTCGTGTGCATGAGCCCTAATCCATATATCTAGTCTAATGCACCACTTGAAGTGTTATACTTGAAACGACCTTCCACTTTTCTGCAGATAGACTTCATAAAGAAAAAGTCCAAGGTACCAAAGATTTTCATAAAATTTCAGTGTTTGTCTTGTTAAAATTTAATCATTTGAGTAACATTTTATGGCAATATTCAGTGCCTTGCATTTGTTCTACTTGTGGTCTGCATTTAAAAGTAAGAATCCTGAGTTCTATTCTGTATAATAGTCCACGTTTGCATTCACAATCCTGTAAGAAACATTCACCACAATGGCACATCAGCATGAAATATTGGCAGAAAGAAGGTTAAGTCTTCTAGTATATACACCATTTTAGTTTTTGGGGGCATTGTGTAAATATGGTTTTAGTTCACCCTAGTGGCAAAATAGTGATTTTAGTTTTCACACCTTTTATTTTTCTTCCTTTTTTTTCCATGTCATTCTTTGCTTTGATGTGAGTTTTAGTTGTAATGCCTGTTTTGATACTTTTTTTCTGTTTGTCACAATTACATGAAGGTAGATATGGATGTTGACATTTGATTGGTTTTGGGGGTGCATTTTTATTCTTGTTTTTATATATTTTTAACTTTTTTTCTGTATGTAAATTTAGGCCTAAGTACTATGTATGAATTCTATACATTCTACTTTTATTTTTAGGAGTCATGGTGTCTGTAACTTTCTGATTGGGTCACACTTTTGCCCACTTTTTTGAAAAATTACACTTTGATGAAAAACAACATGAATCTGCCTGTGTGTATAAAGTGCTGAGTAGCATTTTGACAATGTGTCAGGTGTCTACTTTCAGAAAATGTATCTGTAAATGGCAGTTAATATGTTTTTTTTTTTACTTTACCAACTGATATCAATTTTTATGAAAAAATACACTTTGATGAAAATTTCATAAAGGTGTCTGTGTGTATAAAATACTGAGTGACATTTTGATAAGGTGTTTGTAATTTAGGTTTTATTTGTGCATATCAACAGTGCAAAAATTGTCTTGGCTATCAGAGGTGCAAAATGTGGGAAAACCCCTTGCAGAGAATAGGTTAAATGGACTGCAGGGAAAACCATGGGCAAATAGCTCAGAGTGGGTTCATAATATAAAATAAGTGGGTCACTGCTATGGCCAATGATTTGTTGAGTAGGCATTTGTGTGTGGTAAGACAAGACCAGGAAGTAGAGACCAGAGGAAATCATAAAAAAAATATAAATATATAGCAGTGATAATTCTTGGAATTACTAAATTTAGGTTTTCTGTTTCTTTTTACAATATGTCCTTTGCTACTGTTCAGGGATTTATAGTGACAAGCCAGTTATTTTGGTCATCTCTCATGTCAGACTAACATATAATACAGATAATTTATATTTCACCTATAATTATATCTTGTTCCTCTAAGTGCTGTTGGTTTTCTCATGTAGTACAGGATCATAATGGGGCCTTTAACAGTTAGTAGCTCAGTGTGAGGTGGCAATGGGCAACTTAGTTAATCACTGACAGTCCGAGATCTTCTCCAATGTACAATCCCAATTCCAAGAAAGTTAGGACGCTATGTAAAATGTAAATACATGTAAATAAAGACTGAATACAATGATTTGCAAATTTCTTAGACCCATATTTTATTCACAGTAGATCATAAAACACATATCAGATGTTGAAAGTGAAACATTTTACCATTTCATGAAAAAACTCATTCAGAACTTGAGGGCTCAAAAATGTTGGGACACGGACAACAAAAGGCTGGAAAAGTAAGTGGTACTAATTAAAATCAACTGTAGGAGCAATTTGCAACTGTCACATGACTGGGTATGAAAAAAAAACATGTTAGAAAGGCAGATTCTCTCAGTAGCATAGATTGGCAGATGTTGATCAATCTGCGAAAAAACTGAGTTTTACAATTGTGGAACAAATTTAGAGAATTTGTCCTCAACATAACATTCTAAAGACTTTGATTATGCCCCCATCTACAGTACATAATATTATGAAAAGATTCAGAGAATCTGGAGAAATCCATGTGCGCTAGGTATAAGGCCGACAGTCAATATTGGATACTTGTGATCAATGGGCCCCCCAGGCAACACTTCATTAAAAACAGACATGATTCTGTACTGGAAATTACTGCATGGGCTCAGGAAGACTTCCAGAAATCAATGTCTGTGAACACAGTTAACAGTGCAATTCATACATGTAAGTTACAACTCTATCATGCAAAGAAGAAGCCATGTGTCAACACCGTCCAAAAATGCTGCCCTATTCTCTGGGCCAAAACTGAAAATGGACTGAAGCAAAATTGAAAACTGTTCCATGGTCATATGTATCAAAATTTGAAATTCTTTTTGGAAACCATGAATGTCTTGTCCTGTGGAATCAAGAGGAGAAGGACCATCCAGCTTCTTATACAGGTCAAAGCCTGTATCTCTGATAGTATGAGGTTGCATTGGTGCCTATAGAGTGGGCAGCTTGCATATCTGAAAAGATACTATCAATGCTGAACAGTAAATAGAGCTTTTAGAACATATACTCTCATTCAGAGAAGGTCATGCATATTTCAGCAAGACAATGTAAACCACAAACTACATCTATCATATCAGCATGGCTTCACAGAAGAAGAGTTGAATGCTGAACTGGCCTGCCTGCAGTCCAGGACTTTCACCATTAGAAAAACATTTGGTGCATCATGAAGCAAAAAATCTGGCAAAGAAGACCCAGGACTTTTGAGCAGCTAGAATCCTACATCAGATAATGGGACAACATTCCTCTTCCAAAACTCCAGTAGTTGGTCTCCTCACTTTTACAGACTGTTGTTAAAAGATGAGGGGATCTTACACAATGGTAGACATTAACCATGTCCAAACCTTTTTGAGATGTGTGGCTGCCATCAAGTTCTAAATGAGTTAATTTTCATGAAATGGTAAAATGTCTCACTTTCAACATCTGATGTGTATTCTATGATCTACTGTGAATAAAATATGGGTCTGAGGAATTTTCAAATCATTGAATTCTGTGTTTATTTACATTTAAACAGTCTCATTATTTTTGGAATTGGAGTTGTGCAACTTCATTCAACAGCACAGGCACACAAACCCATTGGGCTGTAGCAAAAAGTAATTACTCACAGAACTCCATAGTGTGGGAAACAGTCCTAGCTTCCAGATTGTATTCTCCCATACTTCATCCAATGTGAACAATAAGTCATCCTCATACCTCAACATCCCACTGCAGCATTTTGAGAGAATCTATCCCCTTACTCATGTACATGACTAAGGGGGCAGAGTCTCCCTCTTAGCCCTAGCAAAGTAGATAAGGGAAACCATGGCTGGACCTCCTTTTCTCCAAGGGACCCATAACAGCAACTCAGTGAAAATGTAGCTCATCACTAGTGGAAATAATGTTCAGCCTTCTGATGTAATTCACAGATGAAAAGATTCATATCTCTAGCATTCTAAATGCTGGCTTGATTTAGCATTGTTTTTTATCATTTTCATAGCTTTGGATCTCAAGTCCTGTATTGCTTGAATGCAATGCTGAGATTATGAAAAGGCTTTATGTAATCGGGTTTGGACCATTTTCACTGCTCTTCTGGGTGGTAAAGAAAAGAAGAAAAATGAAAAGACACCTGTACCACCTGAATGGAAACTCTTAGCATGATTATACACTGTACTGAACTATGAATTCCTTATTGCTTTCTATTCATCATTTTGCTAATGCACTGTAGGTGATTACAATGATAAAGGAAAACGTTACTGACTGGAAAATTACATTTATAGCAGCTATATACAAAATACTCAAAGGCAGTAAATCTTGAATGTTCCTCGAATCTTAACATAAGCTGCTGCTCTTGTGCTGGCAGGCTCCGAGAACATACTCAAATGCATCTCCAATATATATTTTTGTGATAAAGAAAATAGGACTTGGCAGTTGCATTGCTCTTATTTACTGAATTCTGCTAATACATCAGATATAATGAGACATTATAGATATGCAAAGTAGGGAATGTGCCCAGCAGTTTTCAGCTTATAAATTGGATAGGTGATTTCCAAATGTGACTTAAAATGTAGCTAACATCTGCATTAGACAATGATGGAGATTTAGTAAGCAAAATGAGACCCACCTTTGTTCCAAAATATTGATGTGAATGCCTGCCAGCCATTAGGTTACTTAAAAGGTTGTTTGAGTTAATAAAAAATTGGTTAAAGGCAGGATAGATGTTAAACTAGTAAAAGTTACACTCATCAGCTTAAACTAACTCTGCTCCAGCACTAACAGTCCTTCTGCCATAAACCACTGAAGCAGGGGCACACATAAAAATCATGGGGTCCCATAGCAAACCCCCCCCCCCAAGAGCTCTGATTGCTTCTGATGCATACTATGCCTCTGACAGATTGCATGGGGATAGAGGCTGCCTAGGGAACATCGTCCTCTATATAAGCAGCAGCAGGCAGAGTTCTTTGGGTGGGGGTGGTGGGGATTTACTTGGGCACACTGTTCTCTCTATGATATGCATCAACACCAAACAGAATTCATGGGGGCCCTCCCTTGAACTGTGCTTGCTGCTGATGCATAGCATAGAGGGAACAATGTGCCCCCCCCAAGTAAACTCTGATCCCTCCCTGCTTCTGTGAAGAATTGCTGCCCCCTCCTCTCCCACCACCAGGTCATGAACTTTTTATTTTTAACTAGCGAGATACTCACTTTCTGAAGGGAGTGTGACAGTGGCACAAGTTCTTCTTGCTGGGACTGGAGTCTGGTGGCTGACTGAGCGAGGCAGTGAGCATGTCCTACCTGCTCAGGAGCCAAGCACTGCTAAAAGCTTAGCAGGAAGAGAAGAGCAAGTAGCACCCTCACCTGGCTGAAGACATGGCCCCTGGTCTGTGCACTCTGTTTGCAGTGGACACAACACAATGCATGTAAAAGAAGAGGGAAGGCATGAGTACAGAAGAAGGAGGGCTTGCTCAGGACATTGCATTCCATCCACTCTGGGCCTCCCCTACCACGGGCCCTGTAGTAGTTGTGTAGTCTGCCGCTATTGGCGGCACTCCACTGCACTGAAGCCAGAGATTGGATAGAGTGGTCATGTGGTATGTGGTATGTGGTATATGGTATATGGCCATGTCATCACTAGAGTCAAGAATATGGTGTCATGGCTGTAGTGACAGGTAGGATCAGGGTGGTGAGACTGGAACATAGAGGCGGAAGTATAATTTCTTTTGCTTCATAAAAGCAAAGTGGGTCAGCAAAACCAACTCCACTACTAAGAGGACACAATGGACAGACTAGCAAGACTTATCCTAAGGATGGGTCATCAATATCCTTAACCATGAAAATTCCTTTAACTCAGACAACCCATTTGAGAAAGAGAACAGTATCTTACGTGCCAGGTTTTTAATGCTACATTCAGTCCACTCCGCAGGGAGCATGAGGGGAGAATAAGAATGGTAGTGGTTTAAAAGGTGGTACGTCTTACGGTCCTCATAGTGGCTGGATCCTTCTTCCAGGGCCGGCACAGTGTTGAGGGGGCTGCAGATAGGAATATTAGTTGTTTTTCCCCCAGTATACACCTTAGTTGGAGTATCCTGTTTGATGGAGGGTGGGGTGCCCTTGGTGTTACAGAGTTACCCTTTCAGACTAAATCCCACACTTGCTGTTTCAGCTGCTCAACAATTTTAGGGGTTCCCTATCTGCATCTCTATTTCAGGATGTGCTCCACTGCCTCTTCCTTGTGTTTCAAACAAGCTGGCATTGTCTGACAGGACTTGAAGTAGCTTACTTCACTCTTGCTTTCACCTCTGCTTCAGACTGTACTAACTAGTTAGAGGAGAGGCCAAGCCCAGACCTCAGTTCCTCTTCCCCACAGAAGAGTTAACCTTTGCTTCAGCTTATGGCCTGAGTAAATGGCATAAAATAATACAAAGTATTATAACAGTATAAATCAGCAGAAATATTTTACATAACATATAGTCCTGTTTCAACCCATAGCAGTGGCCTAACGGGTCACAGAACACATAGGCAATTTTGATACATTTGTTGTAGCTATTTAGAAGTGGTGTGAAGGTCATCCTTCAGGTTTTATAATAATTGCAGTAACGTTTACAGTAACTGTTTATCATAATGATAGAATAAATGACCATAGGGTTGTGTGTATGAATACAAATAGGAATGAAAGAAAATATCCCCAAATAAGTCACTTTTTTCACATTTTGTTATGCTGTGGCCTTGTGCTAAAATAAAAAAAAAATCAAGTTTCCTCATCAATCTCCATAAGAAATTAGAAAGTAAAAACAATATTAGAAATGTTTTCAAATTTATTAAAATGTAAAAAACTAAAACAAAAAAAAAATGTCTCTCAGAAAATGGAGACACTAAAACATCACTAAAACTGAAATAAATTTTAAGAAAATAGACATTTTAAGTATCACCATGTGTCCATAACAACTTGCTTGGGCCGAACATGGTGGATGGATCAAACATGGCCGCAGGATTATTGCCATAAGGAACATGAGTCTGCCATATAATATATTGGCCAAACAGGGGCTGTTGCTGGTATGGGGTTTGGCTGGTTAGGTGCGTGGCACAATATGCAAGTTATCTCCTGAAAATGCCCCTTTGTATGAGAATTACATGAAGGGGGCACATGGGTTGTTGACCACTATATACATTTTACTTAATAATTAAATTTATACTTACCTTTAACCTTTACATCCTGAAACTACATATGAAGAGTACTTCGTGGTGTAGCAGGTGACTGGCGGTTGGATCCAAAAAAGAAAAAATGCTGGGATGGGAGATACTCGAGCAGAGCTATTTAGCTGCAGAGCTTGGCTTAGCTCTGGCACATTTGGGCCCAACCCACCCACAGTGTCACAGGCATCACAGGCTCCTGAAACAGATGTGGCATGACCACCATCCTTGATTCAGCTCCCAGGTCCTTTCCAACACACAATCGACATCTGAGTCCTTACCCTCCCTGCTGCTTTTATCTACTTTTATCTTTTATCCCTAACTGACACTGTTGCTGCCCCACCACCAATACTGTGGCTACAGCTGCCACCACTACCACCACCACCACAGCTATGCTTGGGGTCTGCAGCATTCTTCTGAACATCCACCTCAGGGCAGTGCAAACAGTGACCGCTCTCACACAAGTCTTTAGAAGGGAGACTCCTGACTGTCTGCCGTTGGACGTGGTGGGGTTTTCTTGTCACTTGGAAGATGTCCCCTTAGGAAGGGGCAGTGAAGACTGAGAGAACACCACTGAAAACCATCTCTGAGGCTTCAAGAAGGAGGAACAAGAGGAAGTTGTGACCCCTGGCTCCATGGTACAGTGTCAGACTCAAAAGTCACCTCAATGTCATTCTACTGTGACTGAGAGGAGGATTGAGCCATCCAATCCACAATCTCATCCTCTTTCTCCTCAATGATAATATTGCGCCTTTCTGAAACTAGAGACAACTGCAACCTACTACTACTACTTCTGGCCAGATAGCTGGTCCTACTACTACACACATTCTGGACCTGGGCTTTTCATTTGCAACCCTTCCATACCAGTTTGTAAATCTGTTTTTTGGAACTTAAGGACAGGAGATGTAATACTATGTCCTTCCCTTTGCACAAGCACATTGAAGATACTGCTTCTGACAGTTAATTTTGCAAATAATAAATAATGGGTGCCACTAACAGATTTTGGCCTAATGTCTTTTGGGCGTTTAAATATGCAGATTCAGAAAAAAACTTTCTCTAGTTTAAAATACAAGTTGTCAGCCTACTATGAAATTATTTCCCCCTACTACACCAACACTTGAAGTGCCTGGAGATGCACAAACACAGATTTCAGCCTAGTTTTCCATGTTATCACTACCCTAACTATCCCCCACCCTGCTTATTATAAGACACATATATAATGTTGGCCTAAACTTCAACCCACAAAAATTAAATTTGAACTGTGTGGAGATGCACACAAACAGATTACAGCCTACCATGTTATGTGATTACTCAGAGATGTAACAGTCTGCTACCATGTGTATTGTAAGATACGTGTATGCTGTTATCCCAAACTTGCACACACAGATTTTGGTCTAGATTTAAAATGTTATCCTCTGGATGGTAAAGCATGTGTTGTACAGTTTTGAGCTTAAAAACATGTATTTTTGTTAAAATGGTAAATAAATATACTTGCAGGTAGCTGCTGAGGTGTTCATCAGCTGCTGCTGTGTTATAAGGCAGTAAATGCAGCTAGAACATACTGTCAGGCACTGTAAGGCGCGTGCATCGACATCGTGCACTCGGCCGCTTGCCCTCCCGGGCTGCGGGTGTTGGTGAAGGGGCACGGGCAAATCTCAGTGCAATATCCTTGCGCCCACAGTCCTACTGCAGTGAACAAGGTCCGGCACAGGAAGTGGTCATGCGCCAGCTCCTTGAGACCTCTGGTGACGTCACTTCCGCCAGGCGTTCACAGGAAGTGTGTCAGTAACCACGCCTCTGCCAATTAGCTCACTACTATTTAAACCCTGAGCTTCTGCTGGGCAGGGCCGGTGCCTTGTTGTTCATGTGCGACTGCTATACGGTCCGGTCCATTGCTATTGACACTGAATGTTACTGAGTGTTTGTGTGCTTCCTTGCACCGGTGCGTGGTTTCACGTGCCTGCTTTTCTGTCTGTCTTTGTGTGTGTGTATCACTCAGACTGTTTGAAAGCCACGCTTGCGGCCATGCCATAGCCCCCTCCTGGAGCACGGGTACACGCTTGTCTGGAGGTCTGTGAAGCCAAAGCTCTGGCTCCAGTCTCAAGCGCTTTCTGCGCAGTACGTGTTTGTGTAAGTGTTTACCTTACTATTCATTATCTTGCCTCCTATATCATTTCGCCCTTTGGGAGCGATCGTCATTGTCCGGCTGCCCAGAGTTTGGGTCCAGTGATCCCCAGTGACTCTGCCAAGTGGCAGAGTCACTTATTTATTTTAGTTGTGCCTCAGTGGCCTAACAGTAGGCACCGGCCAGGGATCCGCCGGTGCAATGTCGAACCCGATTACTCCATCCGTGCAGGCGTATGTAAAGCAGTGGGAACAGCGCATGCAGGAAATGGAGCAACGGGCTGCCGCCTTTTCAGGGCATAATGCAGAATTCTTTTCCACACTAGACGGTCGGTTGCAGGCTTTGGAGCAGCACGCCGTAATCGCGGCTAACACTACTGCTGCCTCTGCTGACGCCCGGGTTTCTGTTTCAACCCACCGACCGCCTAAATTACCCTTTCCCGCACGATTTAGTGGTAAACAGGTGGAGTGTAGAGGTTTCCTCAGCCAATGCCAGATCCAGTTCCAGCTAAATCCGGAGAGCTTCTTGAACGACCAGACCAAGGTGGCGTTCATTATCTCTCTGCTATCTGGGCAGGCGCTGGCTTGGGCGACCCCACTATGGGAAAGGGTAGATGCTTGCGTCACTTCCTTACCCCACTTCCTCTCCAGTTTCAGGGAAGTATTTCAGGGTCCAGATCCGCAAGTCATTGCCGGTTCCAGTTTACTGGGATTACGAGTCGGTTGCTCAGTTTGCAATCCGATTCCGGACCTTGGCGTCAGAGCTCGCGTGGCCGGATGCTCCGCTACTCACCATCTTCGAAGCAGGTCTAAGCCCTTCCGTTAAAGACGAATTAGCTGGTAGAGAGAGGCCTAACACTCTCAGTGGTTTTATCGACCTAGCTACTAGGATCGATCGTCGTCTGTCTGAACGCCGCCATGAGCAAGCGCAGATGAGAAGGCGAATTCAACTCGCTCCCGCCTTCTCTCAACCTATAATTCCCCGAGGGGATCTGATGGAGGTAGACAGAGTATGTCCTCGTAGACGTGAAGTGACTTGTCATTTTTGTAGGGGACAAGGTCACTATGCCCCCCAATGTCCTCAAAAGTCGGGAAAAGGGCACACCTAGAGACTGTTGGAGGTACCTCTCTAGGTGGAATCGCGCAAACCTCCACAAAATGTACATTTCCGGTTCTAATCGAGGTTAATGGTAGGACCATACCCTCCAGGGCCTTCATTGATTCCGGAGCTTCGGGCAATTTTATTTCCCTTAAATTGACCCAGAAACTCGGAATTCCGACCAAACCACTCTCTTCCAGTATAAGTATATCTGTGGTGGATGGCTCCAAGTTAAACACTTGTATTACACATGAGACAGTCCCTATAGTGCTCCAGGTAGGAGCTTTACATAGGGAGACTTTATCGCTCCTGGTTTTACCTCAGTCCATGGATCCCATTCTTCTTGGTCTTCCGTGGCTGAGGTTGCATGCCCCTACACTGGACTGGACTTCTGATGAGGTCAAAGAGTGGGGTGCACACTGTCTAACCAAATGTATGACTAGAGTGACTCCTGTGAAGTCCCTGCCCATCGCGGCAGAGCTTCAGGGGTTACCTCCCCAATATGCTGCATTCGCCGACATCTTTAGTAAGAAAGGAGCGGACACTTTACCTGAACATCGCTCATATGACTGCCCCATTGAGCTGATTCCGGGGGCTACACCCCCCCGTGGTAGAGTGTACCCTCTTTCGTTACCCGAAACTGAGGCCATGTCAGCTTATATTAAGGAGAACCTTGAGAAGGGATTCATCCGAAAATCTAATTCTCCCGCAGGGGCAGACTTCTTTTTTGTGGTCATAAAGGACGGGACTTTACGTCCATGCATAGATTATAGGGGATTAAATGACATCACTGTTAAAAACAGGTACCCTCTTCCACTCATCTCCGAATTGTTCGATCGCTTTCAAGGTGCTACGGTCTTCACTAAATTAGACCTGCGTGGAGCGTACAATTTGATCCGAATTCGGAGAGGAGATGAGTGGAAGACCGCATTCAACACCAGAGACGGTCATTACGAATATTTGGTAATGCCATTCGGGCTTTGTAACGCTCCAGCAGTGTTTCAAGATTTCCTCAACGACATCTTTAGAGATCTCTTGACCACTGCCGTGGTAGTGTATCTGGATGACATTCTTATATTTTCCGCTGATTTGTCTTCTCATAGATGCATGGTAAAGGAGGTGTTGCGTCGTCTCCGAAGTAACCATCTCTATGCAAAACTTGAGAAATGTGAATTCGAAAAAACTCAGTTACCATTCCTCGGATACATTGTATCTGGACAGGGACTCCAGATGGATCCAGACAAGTTCAGATCATTATGTCTTGGCCAAAGCCACAGTCTTTGAAGGCGGTGCAGAGGTTTCTTGGTTTCGCTAACTACTACCGACGTTTTATACCTCACTTCTCGTCTTTTGTGTTTCCACTCTCATGGCCCTGACACGAAAGGGCGCTAACCCCCGGAAATGGACGCCGGAGGTGGAGCACGCTTTTGCTGCCCTTAAAGAGGCTTTCTCATCTGCAACGGTGATTCACCGCCCCGATCCCCAGCGTCCCTTCTTTGTAGAGGTAGACGCATCTTCTGTGGGGGCTGGAGCCTTTCTGTACCAGAAAGATGGCAAGGGGACAAAATTGTCTTGCGGATTCTTTTCCAAAGCTTTCAATCCTGCAGAGCGAAATTATAGTATTGGGGATCGTGAGCTATTAGCGATTAAACTGGCCCTAGAAGAGTGGAGACATCTTCTTGAAGGGGCCCTATTCCCAGTCCAGATTTTCACTGATCATAAGAATCTGTTATATTTACAATCTGCGCAAAGGCTAAATTCTAGGCAGGCGAGGTGGGCACTCTTCTTTTCCCGTTTCAATTTTGTTCTACACTTTGTTAACGGGGACAAGAATGTAAGGGTGGACGCCTTGTCCCGCTCTTTCGATGCCCATGGAACTGAACCGGAATTACGTGCTATGATTCCACTTGAGAAGTTGTTGCCTCTAAACCCAATTGATCTGCGTCAGTTGCCTCCTGGCAAGACTTATGTGCCGGATTCTCGCAGACAGGAGATTCTCTCCTGGGGGCATACTTCTCGGCTGGCTGGGCATCAAGGTCCCAAAAGAACAGTGGAACTCATTTCACGATACTACTGGTGGCCGGGTCTCGGTCGGGATGTACATGCATTCACTCAGGGGTGTACCACATGTGCCCATAACAAACCATCCCGTCAGAAACCATCGGGGTTATTAATGCCTTTGCAAGTCCCAGAGAGTCCTTGGCAGGACATAGCTATGGACTTCCTGACGGGGCTTCCCCGTTCTGAGGGAAATACTGTGATCTGAGTAGTGACAGATCTGTTTTCTCATGCGTGCCATTTTGTCGCCCTACCGGAGGTGCCCTCCGCCCCTCGTCTGGCGGAACTGTTTTTTCGCCATGTTTTTCGTCTGCATGGTCTGCCTCGAAGGATTGTATCGGACAGAGGTCCTCAGTTCGCTGCCAGGTTCTGGAGGGAATTGTGTCGTTTGCTGGGAGTTGAAGTAGATCTCTCTTCGGCCTTTCACCCCCAGACCAATGGCTTGGCGGAAAGAGTGAATCAGTCTCATCAGATCTATCTTCGTCATTTCGTTTTGGCAAGACATGACAATTGGTCTGAACTATTGGCGTGGGCAGAGTTTGCCGCTAATAACTCTGTTTCCAACGCGACTGGTAAGACCCCCCTTTTTTTGTTCAGAATGGGCAACATCCTCGCCTTCCTTTACCTATGGCCGTCACAGCGGAGGTGCCAGCCGTAGTGAACCTTGCCTCTCATCTACAAGAGGTATGGCAACAAACTCAGTCATCTTTGACAGCTGCTAAAGCTAAGATGAAACAGCAAGCTGACCGTAAACGTTCTAGTGGTCCTGAGTTTGAGCCTGGAGATCTGGTTTGGTTATCTTCTAGATTTATCCGGCTTCTTGTGGCCTCCCTGAAGTTCGCACCTCGCTACCTCGGTCCTTTTCGGGTCCTGCGTCGAATCAACCCTGTCACTTATCGTGTTAAGTTGCCTCGGTCCTGGAGAATCGTGAATTCTTTCCATGTGTCGCTTCTAAAACCGGTACGACTGAATAGATTCTCTCCTCCGGTACAAGAGGAGACTGAAGCTGTTGAGGCTGAGTATGAGGTACGGGAGATTCTTGACTCTAGGACCATATGAGGTACCATGTCCTACTTAGTGGACTGGGTTGGGTTTGGGCCTGAAGAACGTTCTTAAGAGCCAGAAAGTAATCTTAATGCCCCAGATCTTATTGCGGCCTTTTGGAGGAGGAGGGGGGGCCCTCAGGGGGGGGGTACTGTAAGGCACGTGCATCGACGTCATGCACGCGGTCGCTTGCCCCCCCGGGCTGCGGGTGTTGGTGAAGGGGCATGGGCAAATCTCAGTGCAATATCCTTGCGCCCACAGTCCTACTGCAGTGAACAAGGTCCGGCACAGGAAGTGGTCATGCGTCAGCTCCTTGAGACCTCTGGTGACATCACTTCCGCCAGGCGTTCACAGGAGGTATGTCAGACACCACGCCCTGCCCTTGAGACCTCTGGTGAGGTCACTTCCGCCAGGCGTTCACAGGAAGTGTGTCAGTAACCACGCCTCTGCCAATTAGCTCACTACTATTTAAACCCTGAGCTTCTGCTGGGCAGGGCCGGTGCCTTGTTGTTCATGTGCGACTGCTATACGGTCCGGTCCATTGCTATTGACACTGAATGTTACTGAGTGTTTGTGTGCTTCCTTGCACCGGTGCGTGGTTTCACGTGCCTGCTTTTCTGTCTGTCTTTGTGTGTGTGTATCACTCAGACTGTTTGAAAGCCACGCTTGCGGCCATGCCGTAGCCCCCTCCTGGAGCACGGGTACACGGTGGGCGTCGCTTGTCTGGAGGTCTGTGAAGCCAAAGCTCTGGCTCCAGTCTCAAGCGCTTTTGCGCAGTACGTGTTGAGTAAGTGTTTACCTTACTATTTATTCACTCAGACTGTTTGTAAGCCACGCTTGCGGCCATGCCGTAGCCCCCTCCTGGAGCACGGGTACACGGTGGGCGTCGCTTGTCTGGAGGTCTGTGAAGCCAAAGCTCTGGCTCCAGTCTCAAGCGCTTTCTGCGCAGTACGTGTTGTGTAAGTGTTTACCTTACTATTTATTCACTCAGACTGTTTGTAAGCCACGCTTGCGGCCGTGCCGTAGCCCCCTCCTGGAGCACGGGTACACGGTGGGCGTCGCTTGTCTGGAGGTCTGTGAAGCCAAAGCTCTGGCTCCAGTCTCAAGCGCTTTTGCGCAGTACGTGTTGTGTAAGTGTTTACCTTACTATTTATTCACTCAGACTGTTTGAAAGCCACGCTTGCGGCCATGCCATAGCCCCCTCCTGGAGCACGGGTACACGCTTGTCTGGAGGTCTGTGAAGCCAAAGCTCTGGCTCCAGTCTCAAGCGCTTTCTGCGCAGTACGTGTTTGTGTAAGTGTTTACCTTACTATTCATTATCTTGCCTCCTATATCATTTCGCCCTTTGGGAGCGATCGTCATTGTCCGGCTGCCCAGAGTTTGGGTCCAGTGATCCCCAGTGACTCTGCCAAGTGGCAGAGTCACTTATTTATTTTAGTTGTGCCTCAGTGGCCTAACAGGCACAACTAGCTTCAGCTCCCCACTTCTCACTCCCTGGCTGACAGCTTTCCTTGCCTTTCCCTATTCTAAAATGTTCACGGACTATACGTAAATGTCTCACTGCCTACACCTGATGGTTTAAAACAAAATAACAAAAATCTTTATTAAGGTAAATGTCTAAGATAATAACCCACTTTCTCAGAAGAGAGACTTCATGGGTTATTATTTTAGGCATTTACCTTAATAAAGATTTTTATTATTTTGTTTTAAATCGTTGGGTGTAGGCATTGAGACATTTCCCCATTCTACACAATTCTTCTTCTTTCTTATTCTAGCCATTCCCTTCAATTTCCCTGGCAGTAGAATAGAAGCTTGACTTTTAACTGTCCCTAAGATCATTTTTCTGTGTGTAAGGTCTGGGCTACACTGCGACTTTTTGTAGGCTCGGCTAATTGATTTTAACTATTGAATGGCATTTGCAGATTGTATTCAATTGAATGCATTCAGTTTGACTATAGCTGTAGTTAAATAGTTAAAATGAATCAGTTGCGCTACAAAAAGTCGCACTGTAGCCCAGGCCTAATACCCATCCAACATCTTTCATAACCCAACACAGACGGACATTCTGCAAGGGCACCTTCCTGGCTTCTGCAGTGCTGATTGGATCATCCAGGCAGTCAGTGAATGAGCCAATCAGGGCAAGCCGTCCTCCCCACTTCCTCTCAAGGTCATCTTCTTCTACCTCCCTAGTGCTTTTCCCACTGACATGTGCAATAAAATGGCGCTGTGTGCCATTTTACTAGATTCATCTGAAACTAACCTGAAAAGCTCCAGGTACTGATACAAATTGGTTTGTTAATCTCTATTCTGAATGCTTATGTCAATGCAATATTGTTGTATTTTCTTTTTAATAAATTAGCAAAAATTTCTAACATTCTATTTTTCTGTTAGGGGCTATTGAGTGCAGAACGATGGGGAAAAACTTGTAACAAAATGTTAAAAAAGTGAAAGGGTCTAAAGACCTTCTGAATGCACTGTAGCACAACCGAGCTTCCAGTTCTATTTCACTCCCTGCCAGAGCAAAAGACAGCATCCAAATAGAGTAGGTGCCTTTGGCTCCACATGAATATGAGCTGTCCGAAAAGAAATATTCCTGTATACATTGAAAACTACGTATACAGCCAAGAGCAATCTCTTTATGATAGTGATATATGTGTCCTTTAGAGATGAGCGAGCACTAAAATGCTCGGGTGCTCGTTATTCGAGTCAAACTTTTCCCGATGCTCGGGTGCTCGTTTCGAATAACGAACCCCGTTGAAGTCAATGGGAGACTCGAGCATTTTTTGCAGGGGACCAAGGCTCTGCCTAGGGAAGACTGGGTGAAAACCTGGAAACCTCAGAAAATGATTTAATTAAAAGAAGAACCAAATAAAAATCAGTACAATATCTAATACGTCCCCTACCCGGGTAAATTGTTTGGAGAGAGGGCCTGTAGGTGGGGGGCAGGCTGGGGGGAAGGAGGTTGAGCTGGAAGAGCCAGAGGAGTGCCCCCTGGGCTAGCATGTGTGGTGGTGACAACAGCCGGATGGAGTTAGAATGACGACGCAGGACCCCAACTTAAAAATTTAGCATCAACCGGTACAATTGTCAATTATGAGCTCGATCAAGTGTGGCATGTGTTCTATGTATCCTTCTCAGTTTAATACCGTATATGGCAGCTATCCGGAAAAATAGTTTGGAGAGAGAAAAAGATAGGAAAAAGACGTAAATTGTTTGGAGAGAGGGCATGTAGGTGGGGGCAGGCTGGGGGGAAGGAGGTTGAGCTGGAAGAGCCAGAGGAGTGCCCCCTGGGCTAGCGTGTGTGGTGGTGACAACAGCCAGATGGAGTTAGAATGACGACGCAGGACCCCAACTTAAAAATTTAGCATCAACCGGTACAATTGTCAATTATGAGCTCGATCAAGTGTGGCATGTGTTCTATGTATTCTTCTCAGTTTAATACCGTATATGGCAGCTATCCGGAAAAATAGTTTGGAGAGAGAAAAAGATAGGAAAAAGACGTAAATTGTTTGGAGAGAGGGCATGTAGGTGGGGGGCAGGCTGGGGGGAAGGAGGTTGAGCTGGAAGAGCCAGAGGAGTGCCCCCTGGGCTAGCGTGTGTGGTGGTGACAACAGCCGGATGGAGTTAGAATGACGACGCAGGACCCCAACTTAAAAATTTAGCATCAACCGGTACAATTGTCAATTATGAGCTCGATCAAGTGTGGCATGTGTTCTATGTATTCTTCTCAGTTTAATACCGTATATGGCAGCTATCCGGAAAAATAGTTTGGAGAGAGAGAAAGATAGGAAAAAGACGTAAATTGTTTGGAGAGAGGGCCTGTAGGTGGGGGGCAGGCTGGGGGGGGAGGAGGTTGAGCTGGAAGAGCCAGAGGAGTGCCCCCTGGGCTAGCGTGTGTGGTGGTGACAACAGCCGGATGGAGTTAGAATGACGACGCAGGACCCCAACTTAAAAATTTAGCATCAACCGGTACAATTGTCAATTATGAGCTCGATCAAGTGTGGCATGTGTTCTATGTATTCTTCTCAGTTTAATACCGTATATGGCAGCTATCCGGAAAAATAGTTTGGAGAGAGAGAAAGATAGGAAAAAGACGTAAATTGTTTGGAGAGAGGGCCTGTAGGTGGACCTCTGGAAAAATTGTTTGGAGAGAGGGCCTGTAGGTGGACCTCCAGAAAAATTGTTTGGAGAGAGGGCCTGTAGGTGGACCTCTGGAAAAATTGTTTGGAGAGAGGGCCTGTAGGTGGACCTCCGGAAAAATTGTTTGGACAGAGGGCCTGTAGGTTGACCTCTGGAAAAATTGTTTGGAGAGAGGGCCTGTAGGTGGACCTCTGGAAAAATTGTTTGGAGAGAGGGCCTGTAGGTGGACCTCCGGAAAAATTGTTTGGAGAGAGAGCCTGTAGGTGGACCTCCGGAAAAATTGTTTGAAGAAAGGGCCTGTAGGGGGCCCTCCGGAAAAATTGTGGTAAAAGAGTGCCAGTTGGACCTCTAAAAAATGGCATTTTTTTGGTCAGCGTTAGGCAAAGACGACAGGAGGAGGAGGAGGAGTAGGAGGAGTAGAGAAGAGGAATCGGATACATAAGTTATTTAAATCTTTAGCTGCTTTCCCCCGGAGGAGATTTGAATTCCGGTGAAATCCAGGCTTTGTTCATTTTAATAAGCGTCAGCCTGTCAGCGCTGTCAGTTGACAGTCGTGTACGCTTATCGGTGATGACGCCACCAGCTGCACTGAATACCCGCTCTGACAGCACGCTAGCGGCAGGGCAGGCCAGCACCTCCAAGGCGTACAGCGCCAGTTCAGGCCACGTGTTCAGCTTTGAAACCCAGTAGTTGTATTGAGCAGAGTGATCGCTATGGACATTGGTATGGTCAGCTAGGTACTCCCTCACCATCTTTCTGTACAGCTCCCCCCTACTCTGCCTAGACTGGGCACAGGTGACAGTGTCTTGCTGGGGTGACATAAAACTGGCAAAGGCCTTGGAGAGCGTTCCCCTGCCAGTGCTGGACAAGCTGCCTGCTCGCCTCCTCTCCCCCGCTACTTGGCCCACAGAACCATGCCCTCTGCCGCTAGCGGCGTCAGATGGGAAGGATTGTTTCAGCTTGTGCACCAGGGCCTGTTGATATCTATTCACTCTCATACTCCTTTCCTCTGCAGGGATGAGAGTGGAAAGGTTCTGCTTGTACCATGGGTCCAGGAGACTGAACACCCAGTAATCGGTGTTTGAAAAAATGCTTCTAACGCGAGGGATACGGGATAGGCAGCCTAACATGAAGTCTGCCATGTGCGCCAGAGTCCAAAAACACAAGAATTCCCTCTCCTCCCAGGCCTGACTCTCCATTTCCTCCTCCTCCTCCTCCTCCAAGTCCTCCGCTTCAGCCCATACACGCTCAAGAGTTAAGGACTGAGCACTGGAACCCTCTTCTGTCTCACCGACATTCTCCTCCTCTTCCTCCTCATCCTCATCCCTCTCCTCCGATACGCGTTGAGAAACAGACCGGAGGGTGCTCTGGCTATCAAGCGACGTATCTTCCTCCACCGTCTCTTGTGACAAGCGCAAAGCATCCGACTTCATGCTGAGTAGTGGGTTTTTCAACAGGCAAAGCAGCGGGATGGAGAGGCTGATAATGGCGGCATCACCGCTGACCATCTGTGTTGACTTCTCAAAGTTGCTCAACACCTGGCAGATATCAGACATCCACGTCCACTCCTCATTGTAGACTTGAGGAATCTGAGTGACCTGACTACCAGTTCTGGTGGAAGTTGACATCTGGCAGTCTACAATCGCTCTGCACTGCTGGTAAACTCTGAATAACATGTCTGGATAAACCCAGACAAATGTCGCACAGAGATTTTTGTGGTCAAGCTATATACGTGAGAGCAAAAGACCCGGTTATATATAATTTTTTTAGTTTTGTTTTTTTTTGGAACGTGACGTGCAGAAACTATCGTAGACCTAACTCACACCCTGCTGACGGTGGCTATTTTGACTGCGACCCAGACAAATGTCGCACAGAGATTTTTGTGATCAAGCTATATACGTGAGAGCAAAAGACCCGGTTGGATTAAGTGACGTACAGAAAGTGTCACCTGGACAGAAAATACGGATTGTAGTGAGTGTACTGAACTGTGACACACAGAATGGTTCCACACTGCTGTGTGAAATGGATTTGTATCACTGAGATATAATAATAAAAAAAAAGGGGGTTATATATGGAGATAGCTGCACTACTAGTGCCAGCCAGCCAGCCAAGCCAGGAGACAAAAAAAAATTTCTTGTAGCCCTTAGAAGGGCTGTTGGGTTCTTGTGAGATCACTCCTGCCTAACAAAGAACTAAATGCAGGCAATAACACTCTCCCTGAAACGCAGCAGCTCTATCCCTAACGACATCCAGACAGCATCTGAGCCGAGCACCGCGGCCAGTCAGTAGTATATTCCAGGGTCACCTGATCAGGCCAGCCAACCCCTGCTATCGACATGTAAGGGCCCCACTTGATGCTGGGTGTACCGCAGAGTCTCCTGGCTTGTGATTGGCTGAGTTTATAGGTGCCAAAAATGCACAATGCGGAAGTTGCCATTTCCTCGAGCATGGCGAGATACTCGTCCGAGCAGCGAGCACTTACAAGTACCCTAATACTCGAACGAGCACCAAGCTCGGACGAGTATGCTCTCTCATCTCTAGTGTCCTTTCTTTTTTATTCTGTATTCTTTATATGTCTATGGTAATAGGACAATAGGATTTTAGTCAATACGTTTTATCTTGCTTCCTCTCTCTATATTAGCTACTATTTTTAGCTGTTTTCTTGTATTGTTAGTATTATGATAATTCTGAAGCTTTGTCCACATGTAGTACCTGTAAAACAATAGTTTTCATAGATACAATGTGTTTAGAAAGTCTGCAGACCTTTTCACGTTTTGTTATGTTGCAACTAGAGATGAGCGAAGTATTGGAAAATTTGATACCGCTGCTTCCCCAATTTTACAAAATAATTTGCTCTGTGATGAATTACAAATTGCATTTCTTTGTAAGTAGTGGGTGCATTGACAGGGAGCTGAGGTTGCGCTGCTCCCCGTCATTGTGCCCCTCAGATGCTGCTATCATACATGTAAAATTAACAGAACAATAAATTAAATCATACTTACTGCCTCCATTTGCTCGTGATGGGCTTGCCGCTGCCATCTTAATGGAAGATTTGGCATAAGATCTTGTCGGCCCAAGATGACGTTATCACGCCGGCTGGTGTGGTGATGTCATACATCACCATGCACTGGATTTTGTGATCTTGATCTTGAATCAAGATGGATCTTCTCCTCAAATGGAGGAGGTCAGTATGATTTTTCTTGTTTTTTTTACACTATATCAGGTAAAATGTATTCGCTACCACAAAGTACGAGGAGATTCGGCTTTGCGGCAAATCAAATTTATTATGAAATTCGGACGGAATTCTACTTTGTTGGGTTTGATTCGTCAACACTAGTTGCAAACTTGTGCT
This sequence comes from Rhinella marina, assembly GCA_900303285.1. Taxonomy (NCBI): domain Eukaryota; kingdom Metazoa; phylum Chordata; class Amphibia; order Anura; family Bufonidae; genus Rhinella; species Rhinella marina. The sequence goes on along the minus strand of ONZH01019790.1, from coordinate 83,109 downwards.
AAAGTAAAAAAGACCAAGTGTTCCCTATAAATCTGCACTGAACACACCAAAATGAGATCAAAAAGAAAACAGTTTTTTTTTTTAAATTAGCAACTTTATGAAAAAGAAAATTTTTTTCAAACAGATATAAATATTCATACTCTTTGCTATGAGACTTGAAATTGAGCTCTTCTCATTTCTCTTGCACAACTTTGAGATGTTTCTACACCTTGATTAGAGACCAACTGGGGTAAATTCAGTTGATGGAACATGATTTAGAAAGACACACCCGTTTATATAAGGTCTTATTGCTGACAATGAATATAAGAACAAAAACCAAGCCATGAGGAGCAAAGAACTCCCTGTAGAGCTCAGAGACAGGATTGTGTGGAGGCACAGATCTGGAAAAGGGTAAACCATCACTACAGCATGCTACCAATCTGGGTTTTATGGCAGAATGGCCAGAAGAAAGCTTCTCCTCAGTGAAAGACACATGAAAGACACAGAGTTTGCAAAAAAAGCACCAGACTCTCAGACTGAGATCCAAGATTCTCTGGTCTGATGGAATCATGACTGAAATTTTTGGCCTCAATTCAAAGTAAATTGAAAGGAAGAAAAACATCTATCCATCTATTGCCTCCTTAACTTTATCCTCATATATCTTCATCTATTGCCCAGTTCATCTGCTTCTAACCACTGATGTACCTCCATTATAGGACAGAGATGCTTTAGAGACTAAGGCTACTTTCACACAAACGGTTTTGCTGGATCCAGCAGGGTTCGAAGACACATGAAAGCCCCCCCCCCCCCCAAAAAAAAGCACCAAAAGGACTCTCAGGCTGAGATCCAAGATTTTCTGGTCTGATGGAACCAAGATTGAAATTTTGGGCCTCAATTCTAAGCATCATGTCTGGAGGAAACCAGGCACTGCTCATCACCTGCCCAATACCATCTCTACAGTGAAGCATGGTGGTTACAGCATCATAATATGTTTTTTTTTCCGGAATGTCACACCTAACGCAGGGACTAGTAAGCTAGAAACGCCTATTTCTCAGGCAACCTCTCATAGGAGAAGGTGCCTTAAAGGGGTTGCCTTACCTCAGACATTGGATCAAAATCCATGATAAAATATTAAACAACATTAAAGGACAACTGTCGTCAAAAATTAGAAATATATCTAAAATGTTAAAACATGCAATGTAAGTTTTAGAATTATTGTGCTTATAATTTTTTTTTTACCATTAAAGGAAATATTTAAAAAAATCATAATAATTGTGTAGAACTTCCTATGTTGACCAGCAGGGGGAGCACAACTGAAAAGTTGAGTGTAGGGAAGCCGTCTGTAGCCCAGTTCTGTAAACTGTAATCTGGCTATTCACACCTCCTGTGACATCACGCTGCTCTTACTTGCTTATCTAATAACAAGAGATTATCTTCCACAATACAGTGTCCAGCGGCCATCTTGTTGTGGTCTGCACTGTGATAGCATAGGAGGCACAGTCAGCAATGTTATTTCCAATTGTGATGCTGATTTTTCCTCCACCACAGGGATTTTCTCCAATGACAGGTAGCAGAGTTAGGGTGGTAGTGCATGACTGAGTTTGATCTGACATCACTGTGTTTATTATCCCTGTATGGTGACATCACTGTATTTATTATCCCTGTACTGTGACATCACTGTTTATTATCCCTGTACTGTGACATCACTGTATTTATTATCCCTGTACGGTGACATCACTGTGTTTATTATTAGTGTTGAGCGAGCTGCTGGACGGGAGGAATCACTACAAAGAAGAATAGGGATAATAAACACAGTGATGTCACTGTACAGGGATAATAAATACAGTGATGTCACAGTACAGGGATAATAACCACAGTGATGTCACAGTACAGGGATAATAACCACAGTGATGTCACAGTACACGGATAATAACCACAGTGATGTCACAGTACACGGATATTAAACACAGTGATGTCACAGTGCAGGGATAATAAACACAGTGATGTCACAGTACAGGGATAATAAACACAATGATGTCACAGTACAGGGATAAAAAACACAGTGATGTCACAGTACAGGGATATTAAACACAGTGATGTCACAGTACAGGGATAATAAGCACAGTGCAGTCCCCTCACAGAAAGTTAAAAAAAATAAAAACCTTATACTTACCTTTTTTTCTAGCTGCAGAATCACCAGCAGATCTTCTCTTGTCTGGAGGGGGCGGAGACAATGCTGACTGACGGACTGCCCCGCCCCCCACCCAGACATGAGGCAGAAGGTACAGAGAGAGGGGGGAGAGGGGTGGTGAGGGGGGGACTCGAAGGATGAAAGAAGCAGGCAGCCGATTCTGGTTATCTGCTTCTTCTTGCAACAGGCAACTGTCTCTGTGTCCTATAAACGCAGAGACAGCTGCCAGAGACCGGGACATATAATGGGTGTCCCCTCCGGTGTCATGTTACTGAAGTCTTCAATAACATGGCGCCGGAGGGGGCAGGCTATGTGTGTGTAAAGCGCCTGCGCTTTACACATACACAGTGCTCCCATGATTTTTCAATAGGGTCGCCTCCGTCCGCACTGGGAATGGAGCATACGACCGTAAGTCATTTGTCTATGTGTCGTTCAGTGACACATAGACACGTGACTATGAAAATGGCAGCCCCCATAAAGTTACAAAAATGTAAAATACACAAAACACAATACACACATAATAAACTTCATTATACATATAAAAACTATTTTTAATGTTTTATAACATATGTTTTTTATTTTTTCACGATAGTGTCCCTATCGTGTAATAGACACAGTCACAGAAAGGACCCACATAACCATAACAAAGGTCATCCCCAGCATCCATATTCCACTACAAATTATTGCATGTATTCAGTCTATAGTTTCAAAATCTACCATAAATAATCTGCAGTCCTGGTAAATCAGCATATATCTAGAGATGAGCATGCATGCTCGTCCGATCTTGGTGCTCGTTCGAGCATTACGGTACTCGTAAGTGCTCGCTGCTCGGACGAGTATCTCGCCATGCCCGAGTAAATGGCATCTCCCGCATTTTGAATTTTTGGCGCCTATAAACTCAGCCAATCACAAGCCAGGACTCTGTGGTACACCCAGCATCACGTGGGGCCCTTACATGTCGATAGCAGGGGTTGGCTGGCCTGATCAGGTGACCCTGGAATATACTAGTGACTGCCCGCGGTGCTCGGCTCAGATGCTGTCTGGATGTGGTTAGGGACAGATCTGCTGCGTTTCAGGGAGACTGTTAGGGCCTGGATTTAGTTCTCTGTTAGGCAGGAGTGATATCGAAAGAACCCAACAGCCCTTCTAAGGGCTACAAGACAATTTTTTTTGTCTCCTGGCTGGGCTGGCTGGCACTAGTAGTGCAGATATCGCCATATAGAACAATTTTTTTTTTATTGTTTTATCTCAGTGATACAAATCCATTTCATACAGCTGTGTGGAACCATTCTGTGTGTCACAGTTCAGCTGTCCACTCACCACAAACCACAATCCGTATTTTCTGTCCTGGTGACCCATACTGTACGTCACGTAATCAAATACGGTCTTTTGCTTTCACTGATACAGCTACATTAGAAAAATCTCTGTGCGACATTTGTCTGGGTTGCAGTCAAAATAGCCACAGTCAGCAGGGGCTGAGTTTGCTCTCTGATAGTTTCTGCACATCACGTTAAAAAAAAATATATATATAAAAAAAAAAATAAAAAAAATAGTTTTTTTGTTGTTTTATCTCAGTGATACAAATCCATTTCATACAGCTGTGTGGAACCATTCTGTGTGTCACAGTTCAGCTGTCCACTCACCACAAACCACACTCCGTATTTTCTGTCCAGGTGACACATTCTGTACGTCACGTAATTAAAAAAGGTCTTTTGCTGTCACTGATACAGCTACATTACAAAAATCTCTGTGCGACATTTGTCTGGGTTGCACTTAAGCAGACCAAGTCTATCTAATCTAATAGTTTAAGTGTAATTGCTCCATACTGCACGGTACGGAATAACATACGTAATTTTGCTCTAACTTATCCACCTATATACAAAGCACAATCCGTATTTTCTGTCCAGGTGACACATTCTGTACGTCACGTAATTAAAAAAGGTCTTTTGCTGTCACTGATACAGCTACATTACAAAAACCTCTGTGCGACATTTGTCTGGGTTGCAGTCAAAATAGCCACAGTCAGCAGGGGCTGAGTTTGCTCTCTGATAGTTTCTGCACGTCACGTTAAAAAAATATATATATAAAAAATAAAATAAAAAAAATAGTTTTTTTGTTGTTTTATCTCAGTGATACAAATCCATTCCATACAGCTGTGTGGAACCATTTTGTGTGTCACAGTTCAGCTATCCACGCACCACAAACCACACTCCGTATTTTCTGTTCAGGTGACACATTCTGTATGTCACGTAATTAAAAAAGGTCTTTTGCTGTCACTGATACAGCTACATTACAAAAATCTCTGTGCGACATTTGTCTGGGTTGCACTTAAGCAGACCAAGTCTGCCTAATCTAATAGTTTCAGTGTAATTGCTCCATACTGCACAGTACGTAATAACATACGTAATTTTGCTCTAACTTATCCACCTATATATTTTCTTGTTCATATTGAACAAGTTTGTGGGTTTCAGTACAGCAGGCCCATTTTTTTTTGTACATATAATACACTTATATACAGAAAATGTCATGTCTCAACTTACACGGACACGTGGTAGAGGACTGTTGAAACCACAACAGTGCGAACAGCTGATGTTGTGGATTGCGGACAATGCTTCAAGTAATTTGTCCACCAGTCAGTCTTCCACGCAGTCCACCCACATTACTCAAGGGAGCACTCCTCTGGCTCCTCCATCTCAACCTCCTTCCCCCCAGTCTGCCCCCTCCCAGGAAAATTTGGAATGCGATCCGGCATACTCTCAGGAACTGAACCACTTCTCAGGTTGCTGCTGACCTCTTTCCCGATGCCCAAGTTTTCCAACTGTCGCAGTCTGTGGGTGATGATGATGACAATGTTGACTTAGTGGAAGAAGTGTGTAAAGAGGTGTCGGACGATGAGGAGACACGGTTGTCAGACAGTGGTGAAGTTGTTGTCAGGGCAGGAAGTCCGAGGGGGGAGCAGACTGAGGAGGTGACTGACCCAAGCTGGGTTGATAAGCCGAGTGAAGACAGTGCCTCTGAGGCGGAGGCGAGTGCTGCACCAGAACAGGTTGAAAGAGGCAGTGGTGTGGCCGGAGGGAGAAGCAGGGCCAGAGCTGGTGCATCAGCAGCAACTGTTTCACGTAGTGAAGCTCCCGTGGCGAGGCCTAGATGTTCGCAAGTCTGGAGGTTCTTTAAAGAAAGTGAGGATGACTGATGGACTGTGGTGTGCAACCTGTGCCACACCAGGATCAGCAGGGGTGCCACCACTACTAGCCTAACCACCACCAGCATGCGCAGGCATATGAGTGCTAAACACCCCACTCAATGGAACCAAGGCCGTTCACCTCCTGCGGGTCACACCACTGCTCCTTCCCCTGTGTCACTCGCTGCCTCTGCTAGTCCACCCCTCTGCCCAGGACCCCGGTATGAGCGCCTCCCGCCGGAAAACCACACCTTCGCCTCCACGATCCTCCACAGCGTCCACCAATGTGTCCCAGCGCAGCGTTCAGCTGTCTTTACAGCAGACGCTGGAGCGCAAGAGGAAATATAGTTCCACCCACTCACATGCCCAAGCCCTCAACGTCCACATCTCCAAATTGCTGAGCCTGGAGATGCTGCCCTATAGGCTGGTAGAGACCGAGGCCTTTCGCAATCTCATGGCGGTGGCTGCCCCTTGGTATTCGGTCCCCAGCCGCCACTATTTTTCCCGATAAGATGACACATCATCAAGTTGCCTCTTTCCTTTTGACAAACATCCTTGAAACCATTTTTTCATCTATCTGTATCTATCCAACGTCTCCATCTATATTAATAAAAGATATATTGACTGGGAGTTTATTGTTTTTCCTCAGACTGGGCTATGCTGCTTGTACTCTGTTACTGCACACTTGACCCAGGTAGCATTATTTTACAACTATAAAAGCATTTTTCAAGGAATACATTTATAGCTATTTGTAACCTCTTCAAAACCACTCAAAACAAGCAACAGTTTCAGAAAACTGATATTTGACCTTTAGAAAAAAAAAGTCTACCTTGAGATTTCAAGGCTGAAGACATTCTTTCAAAAGCTCATTAAGAGTCAGTCGAAACTCTTATGGACTTTGATCTTAAGCCTTGTAATCTTGAAACTATTTAAAGGCATATTCAGGGCAAAGAGGAAGACCATAGGGACTTTAATACCACCATCTCTGACTTCTAATGTGTATTTTCTTTCATCTCAGCAAGTGATAAAAAGAATTCCTGCATGACACGGAGAGGATTGCAGGTTAAGTGTTATTTTTTAAGTTGCATCTTTATACATTAGTGCCTGTGGAGCTGTTTATTTGATACCTTGCCCATTCTGAGGATTACTTATATTTTGGGTTATCCAGTGAGCGCTGCTGCCTCCTCATAGCATACAAGCATAGCACCATATATTGTATAGTGGCTGAGCTTGGTATTGCAGCCCAGGCCTATCCACTTGAATGGGACTGAGCTTCACAGAAGCCATGTGACAGGTGAACATGACATCACTGGCCTAGAAAGAGGCCGCAGTGCTCACTGGAGTGCCACAGCATCTTCAAACAGCTGATAGGTGGGGATGCCTGGAGTCAGACGCCAACTGATCAGATGTTGATGACAAATCTTGAGGATACGTTTTCAATATTTTACTTCCAGCAGATCCTTTAAAATGGCTCAGCATGGTGAAAATAAATAATAAAAAAGCCATACTCCCGCCTCCAATGTACATCCTGCTGCAGCAATGACATCCTGACAAAAAACATGTGACAACTGCAACCAATCACTGGCCACAGTGGTGACCTACTGCAGCCAGAGATTGTCTGAAACACTCACATGTCCCTGTGTTGGGACCTTAGATTTGAAGAAGAAGATGATAAGCAGCCTCAAAACTGCAGTGGTGGGGAATTGGTGAGGTGAAGACTTGTCACTTCTTGTGGAATGGGGGTGTGGAATGGGGTGTGGGGAGGGGGGGTTGGGAAATCCCTTTAGTGATCTTCGAGGTGCTGTAATTAGGTGATAAATGGGAGTCAAAGTGATCAAATTAAGACTTAGCCTCCATAAATATGAATTTTTACCTTAATAGTTAAATATAAATCTTAGATGTTTTCTCCAACAAAATAGATCTAGCAAAATGTCTTTATGTATTCTGCATGTATGGATGATAATATTTTATATATTATGACTTTATAATGAAGTATAATATTTTATATGTAAATTATAGTCACTTTTATAAACCGTATCATTCTAAATCAGAACATTTTATATGTGTCTTCTGATAAATTATGTTTGTAGAACACCCTAATAATTTACTGTGCAAATAAAAATAAGACAAGGCATCTTTGTTGTTTGATATACAGTATGTGGTGTGTCATTACTGTGCTACATCCAAAGCCATTCTGTTCAATGTAAATGGTACAAATTCCACTAAGCATCAAAATTGTAAAAAGCACAAAATAGGCATTTATCCAAAAAGAGTATCACTTTGATTAAATTGATGTTTGGGCAATTGCTCAGTTGCTGCAGCTGGATCAGCAGTCTTTTTGCCAAGTAATAGAATAATATGTAGATGGATTGCACATGCTTCTTCCTTTCTACAATTTCCGTAATTGGGTCATCAGGTAAGACATTAGTAGGAAAGCATTTAAATCAGCGTTTAGGGAAGGTATGCATACATTATCACAACACTTTTAGCCCCTGATAAGAACAATACCTCTTCAGATTGCTTAGTCAGGACTTACATGAATAAAAATGCCATACAAACCGTATGAATTAGCTTCCCAGCAGCCTATTGTCATGTTTCTGTGACAAGGTCATTGCATAGCGTTTAGCTTGCTAAAGCCACAGTTATTTAAGTGTATTTTTGTACATTGGTTTTTATGATAGCTCTTACATAGGGCGAGTAACAATGCACTTCTTTTGCTGTATAATTCGAAGCAGGAAAATTTAACAATGCCTATTAACAATAATGGTAAATCAAATAAATGTACAGTATATATTAAATGGGTTCTCTGGGATTTACATATTGATGACTGATCCTCAGGATAGGTCATCAATATGAGATTGGCAGGGGTCCAACTCCCAACACTCCTGCTTATCAGCTGTTTGAAGAGGCAAGCCATGGCACTTTTTCAAAAAGCTGTGCACCACTAAATTTATCACGTAAGTCATGCAGGGAACATGTGTTATTTCCCCTAAATGCAGCATGATCGGTGGCTACCTTGCTCAGTTGGAGTTGGCATGGAGACTTGATGCACTTAGGCAACTGATCGGCTGTGTGGCTACTCTCTTCCAGACCAAAGAGCTCTAACACAGCATGTCAATGCTTGTCTTTTCACATATGATAGGAGGGAGGGTGAGTAGGAGCAATGATCTGCCTTCCTTTTATTGGGAATGGGAGGATATCAATGGAGCACTATGTGGATGAAGCAGATAAGTGTCTGGTGTGGGAACCAATGGAGGTGTCAATAGTACTTGGCCTTGTTGCTGCATTGCTGTGTCACCACTGCTGTGGAAAAACATTGGCCCACTGGTCTATGACAGTCATGTACTGTCCCTGCCCATATCACAGCTGTTTCAGCTGTCTGCGGTGGTGTGCATCTTTGCTCACAGTGACTAATGCACAAAGTGGACTGAATTATCTGCCATGTGACAATATAAGGCAAGGATGGCTTTTTTGAGAAATAATGGTGGCTAAGTATGTCACAGTAAGGCTGAGGGCGCGATATCAGTCCCCTAAACGCAACAGAATCCATTAAGTGGTACGGCACTGACTGTACCACCAGCAATTTGGCCATGTAGGAGTTAAGTGTGTACACCATTAGATTACTTTAGTGTAGAATCAATATATATTCCTCTTTAGTGATAAACGTTATTGCAATTACAATTGTAATGGGTATCAGTAGAAAAGCGGTCTTCATATTTTACACTATAGATTGGATATGGAAAGGATAGGGACAGTTTAAAATGGAAAGTTTATTGAAATTTGTGTGTGGGGGGTAAAGATGTTTGGTGAAACTTATTTGATGCCGTGATTCAGACACTGGAAAACATCTGGGTCTTGGCCTCAAGGAACGACTTAATCATGCATCGGACAGGTGATTAGATGGGCAAGTGCTCATCTACTTCGCTGGAAAAAAGACCCCCAACGTTGTCAAATCAGAAAGCAAGTATGCGCTCTAATTAATACAAGTAACGAGAACAATAAATTGCACAAAAGTCAGTTGTCATCCTCCAGAGGACATTTACATATATACAGGAAGAGAGCATGATCTGCATCTCTTTTTCTGCAGCCTGTCAGCATATCTCCCACTGCCTCCACCTCCTCCTTTAGGCTGACTGAGATCACATCCTGCTGAATGGAGGAGGACTGAGAGATGTGATCCTTGTCTTGTTTGAAAGCTGCAACCTAAGCTTTTAGTTATGTATGTATAGTACAGGTATATGGAGCTCTCACTGTAACCCATTTCTATGTACTATAACTAGTTATGTAGCTCAACTAGCACTGTGATATTGACTTTGTTTAAAGGAACACTAAAGCCTGAAAATATATAAATAACAGGAAAACATTTAACCCCTAGTACACACACAGGTATGTCTGCAAAATGCTCCAAAAACTGCTGTAATAAACAGTTTCTGTATTACTGACCTGACGAAGAAGGCACCACTGAAACGCTTGGGTTTTCAATAAAAATTCATTAGTGTACATAGCCTGTGGTCAACTGCTCTGGATACAGCACTAAGATTCATCCTCCATTTTTCATTATCTTCTACAATCCTTTTGGCCACGATTTGGGTGTTCCCACTGGTCCAGGATGTGGGCAGCTGTACGAGCGAAGACCGACACAGGGCACCATCCATTCTGTGAATATAGCTGTTGTGACTTTCATGACAGCAATAGGTTAGTGCAATACTTACTATTTGCCATTATAAACGGCATTCAATGGTACGAGGGATGATATGCATCCTTCCCCAAAGTGCCACACTGCTGTTCTACGGGGTCTTCTCCATTCCTCCTGCTTTCTCCTTGTGACGGTGTGACCAAGGTCCGAGTTCAGACCGAAACGTCAGAACTGAAAGTCACGTGTTTCTGAGCCAATGCTAATCTGATACTGCATTTGATTACATGGAGGACTTGCAATAAAAGATATTTTACTTGCATCAAACTAAAGAGTGTGCAGTAGTACTTGAATATCCTAGTTTCTGTGTTGAACCTGCCAAATATGGGTCCCATTGCAATTACTGTGACACCCATTCTGCATATTCAACACAAATTTTGAGTTTATACAGTAACTGGATCTTGTACAGGTGTCATTTGTGCGTAGCCAGTATCCGCTGGATGGTCATTTGACTCACCCCACTCTACTATGACTGATGTCTGGTGCTACAATGTGGGCTCTTGCTGAAGAACGCCAAGATTGTTTTTTGCTTTGTTTGTGGCAGTTTTGTTATATCCACATTTTGGCAGGTACAATATAAAATTATATGAATTTCAGTATCAATGATAACGGCAATTTATCTTGTAAAAAATAAGCTTTCACACAGCTCCAGCGAGCAAAAAAAAATGGCTGTACATGTACCCCAGAGGCTGTACGAAATCAATATTGCACCTGTAAATTTATCCATCACAATCTGCACTGCAAAAAGTTGGTCTTGTCCGTACTGCTTGCACCTGTTTTCGGCCGCTTATTATAGAGTTATGATAATGAATTCTACAACAACAACAGTTTTTTTTCCATTACTTGAAACAGAAATTAACTCTCCTCTTGTAATATTTCATCTGTTTTATTACTTTATTACTTTTTAAGACCCTAATATAAGTAATGGCAGTGTATATTTTCTATTTAGGTCCACTTCCAAAACAGTTTTTATTGGATAATAAGATGAGAATTTAAGGTGTTGTTGGCTTTTTTATATACCATATAACTTTGATCACAGAATTAAAGTCAGGATTAAAGAGTTATGGGGCTGTACTCACACTCAAAACAAGGTTCGACAAAGAATGCAACGGTCTCCCCTCTCAGGGAACATATAACTGACCCAGAATGGCTAGATGGAGGAGGGTATGTCTAACTTTGCATGTCTTGATAAGTAAGAATACTTCTGACCCTTGATAACAGGACAAGGCAAGGAAGCCTGACTCTTCTACAAGGGATAAATGACCCTGGATGACACTGGATAAGAGAATATATACTGTAACTGCATCTGGAAGTCTGGGCAAGCGAGTCTGTACCTAGCAGGGGTGTAGCTAAAGTCTCATGAGCCCTGGTGCAAGAGTTCAGCTTGGTCCCGCATTCCCTGAGTGCTTTGTGGCCAGGGGCAGGGAAGCCAGGGGCAGAAAAAAGGCACCTCCCATGCCAAATTCTTGACCTAACCCCTCTCTACCAGCCAGAGGTGTAACTTCACTTTCTATAATACCGGTGTCTTCTTATTTGGCACAAGGGTCTTTGGGCCCCTCAGGCTTCGGGGCCTGATAGCGACTGCTACCTCTGTACCCCCTATAGCTACGCCCCTGGTGCCTAGCACTGAACCTGTGTATGTCTGAAACTGGATCTCTGGATTAAAATACAGTTTATGTACCTAGCAGTGAATGTGTGAACAATGTGAATCCCGTCTATGGACCTTGAACATATACAGTATGTAGTCATTGCTTTTTCTGCTACCTATTATGACTAGTGATGAGCGAATGGAAGCGGCAATATTCGTGATTGGCTGGCAGTGACATGTGACCTAAATTTACATAAGGTAGGGACCTGCAGCATCAGCCTCATTGTGCTTTGGGAAGGAGAAGAGACAGACAGTGTTAGCTAGTGTAGTGTGTGCAGCAAGCAGTTAGTTAGGAGTTAGGTTAGGAAGCCCCAACAGTCCTTTTAAAGACTATACTCAAACAGAATAGAACAGTATAGAACAGTATACAGTATATACTGTAAGCCTGTATTCTGTGTAGGATAGGAAGCCCCAACAGTCTTTTTAAAGACTAATTGATTCTGTGAAGAAAACTATACAGTATATGCTGTAAGCCTGTATTCTGTGCAGGATAGGAAGCCCCAACAGTCTTTTAAAAACTAATTGATTCTGTGAGAAAAATTCAGTATATGCTGTAAGCCTGTATTCTGTGCAGAGCTGTGCCTGGTACACCTTGTCCAGCCACATAGCTCAAACTATACATCTATAAACAGATATATTCCTGTGCATGACTGTGCAGTGACTAGGGTATACATTTCATCAGCCTGCTATATACCTCACAGTCTATAGATACCATATTGATCTGTAGATTCCAGTTTTATTTGCGCAAACTGCGTAAATTTTTTTTTTGGGATAGGTGTGAAAAATAATATTACCTGCGTATCTATATTGTCCGTTGAATTTCACTGATCTGTAATAGACGGTGCAGTGAGTTGGGAAAAAAATTTCATCAGCCTGCTATATACCTCACAGTCTGTAGATACCGTATTGAATCTTTACAATTATAATAATATAATACTGCTACTGTGCACATGGAGAACCCCAGGGTCAGGGGGAGAGGGGGAAGAGCTGGGAGAGGTGGAAGAGTTGGTCGTGGAGGGAGAGGTGGGAATCGTGGTGGTGCTGTGGTCAGCGGTGATGACCGTGGTGTGCGTGGTGACACAGTGCCGGCTGCTGTGGGTACAGTGGAAACACGTAAGGTCAGGGTGCCTGGTCAACTCCAGAAGTTGGTAGGGCAGCGTCCTACAACTCTGACAGACCCCAAACAACAACAGGAGGTGGTTCAGTGGATTGCAGAGAGCACGTCCAGCCACGTTTCGTCTGCCCCCTCATCCAGCCAGTCAACTTCTCTGAGCCAGGGTGTCTGTCCTCCAACTCGCCCTCCATCTCCCCAGCCAGAACCCTCTAGGGGTATGTCCCACGGACAAAATTTATCCATGGAACTCTTCAGCCACCACTTCCCTGATGTGCCAGTGGACGAGCTGCTATGCCCTGATTCTCAGGACCTTTTGCTGTCTCCGGGTTATGAGAGTGGGGAGTTAGCAGTGGCGTCTGAGGAGCTGGTGGAAGATGACGACGAGACACTGTTGTCGGAGGTAGTTGTCAGGGACGTCACTGTGGAGTCTGAGGAAGACCTGGGGGATGATGAGGGGACAGATCCTACTTGGGTGGATGAGGCAACTGGAGGCAGTGGTTCAGGCTGTGAGACGACATCAGCACCACAAGCTGTTGAGAGAGCCAGAGGGCTGCGACGAGGGAGAAGCCAGGGCCGAGTCACTACTTCCCCAAGTGCTCCTAGAGGTCACGCTCCAGCCCGTACTATGCGCCACTCCTTAGTTTGGAAGTACTTTAAGGATGATGAGGCCGATCCTCGTTTGGAGGTGTGCAAGCTGTGCCACACGTCAATGAGCAGGGGTTCAAAACGCAACAACCTGACCACTAGTAGCCTGCGCAAACATTTGGAGAGAAAACACCCCACCAAATGGTTTGCACTTCTGTCAGCTGGTGACGTTGACACAGTTAGTCCAGCAACTGTGTCTCGTCCAAGCCAGGACGTTGCAGCCTCCAGCCCCGAAAGGACCCCTCCAGCTCCATCTCCCTCCCTCTCCTCCACTCAAGTGTCCCAGTGCGGCGTTCAACTGTCTCTACCGCAGACATTTGAACGCAAGCGCAAGTACGCAGCCACCCACCCCTATGCGCAAGCTCTAAATGTGCACATCGCCAAGCTGATTAGTTTGGAAATGTTGCCGTACAGGCTTGTTGAGACAGAATCCTTCCGCAACCTTATGGAGGCGGCAGCCCCCGTTACTCTGTCCCCAGCCGACACTATTTTGCCCGATGTGCCGTCCCCGCCCTGCACCGGCATGTGTCGGAGAACATCGCCCACGCTCTCAAAAACGCGGTTTGTGGTAAAGTCCACATGACCACAGATACGTGGACGAGCACCGGTGGCCAGGGACATTACATCTCCCTCACGGCACATTGGGTCAATCTGGTGGAGGCTGGGTCAGAGACCGATCGTGGGGCTGCACATGTGCTACCCACACCACGAATTGCGGGACATAGTTCCGTCTGTGTGTCTCTGGCACATTATGCCTCCACCTCCTCCTCCTCCAAAGTGGCAGTGATGCCCCAATCGTCAAGTCTCATTTCCTCGATGGCCAGCAGTTTCAGCACTGTGGTAGGGAAGCGGCAGCAGGCAGTCCTGAAACTGCTAAGCCTGGGGGATAAGAGGCACACGGCTGAAGAGCTCTTACAGGGCATCAGGGGGCAGACCAATGTGTGGCTGGTGCCGCTGAACCTTCAGCCAGGAATGGTGGTCTGCGATAATGGGCGTAACCTGGTGGCGGCTCTGCATCTTGGTGGGCTGACTCACGTGCCATGCATGGCCCACGTGCTCAACTTGGTGGTCCAGTGGTTCCTCAAGACCTACCCCCAGTTGAGTGAGTTGCTCACCAAGGTGCGGCGCATATGCGCCCATTTTCGCAAGTCCACCACCGATGCCACGACCCTCAGGACTGTGCAAGGGCGGCTACAACTCCCTGTTCACCAGCTGCTGTGAGACGTTCCCACGCGTTGGAATTCGACGTTACACATGCTAGCCAGGGTGTACCAACAACGCAGGGCAGTTGTAGACTGCCAGCTGATCCCCCGAGGTGGTAGTCAGGCCAGTCAGCTTCCTCATGTCTATGCTGAGGAGTGGACGTGGATGGCTGGCATCTGCCAGGTCTTAGGTCCCTTTGAGGAGGCAACAGAGATGGTCAGTGGTGATGCACACATCATCAGTGTCACCATCCCTCTGTTGTGCCTCATCCAGAACTCCTTGAGGAACCTAAGATCTGAGGATTCAGCAGTGTCACAGGAGGTGGGGGAAGACAGTGACATTGAGAGCACCCTGTTGTCAGTTTTGCAGCGCGAAACTGAGGTGGAGGAGGAGGCTGAGGAGGAGGAAGAAACTCTTGGGCACCATGCATCAGGGGGTGATTCCATGCTACCTGTTGAGCGGGTATGGGCTGAGGAGGGGGGGAGGAGGAGATGGAGAGTCCGCTAAGTGAGGAGGCTGAAGGCTTGCGTGTTGACACAGTAGGGCACATGGCAGACTTTATGCTTGGCTGTCTTTGTCGTGATCCCCGGGTCAAGAGGATGCTGTCCACCAATGACTATTGGGTGTACCCTCTCCTTGACCCACGCTACAAGGACAACTTTGCCCAACTTATACCCATGGAGGAAAGGAGCACCCGAGTCACTTTCTACCACAAGGCCCTGGTTCAGAAACTGCTACAGGCCTTTCCAGACCAGTCGAGCAACAGGGGGCGGACTGCAGTGGCTGAAGTTGGAGAGGAGAAGAGGGGGAAAGTCAGTGTAGGCGCCAAGGGCAGGGGTACACTATTCCATGCTTTTGCCAAGTTTCTTAAACCCCAGCAAGACAGTATGACACAGCCACAGGGCAGGCAGAGCAGGGCGGAACAGTACCGCAAGATGGTGAGGGAGTATGTTGCGGACCAGACCAACGTCCTGACTGATAACTCCACGCCATATAATTACTGGCTGGCCAAGCTGGACAGGTGGCCAGAACTTGCGCAGTACGCTCTTGAGGTGCTTACCTGCCCTGCTGCAAGTGTACTGTCTGAAAGGGTTTTTAGTGCCGCCGGGGGTATCATTACGGACAAACGGACGCGCCTGTCCACCGACAACGCCGACATCCTCACGTTCATCAAGATGAACAGGTCATGGATATCCCCTCAGTTCTCATCCCCACCTCAGGCTACCTCCTAAATTGCTTGCTTTCCTCCTCCTCCTCCTCCTCTTCATCTGAGTTGCATATGCAACAATTTTTCAGGAAAGTCATCCGGCTTCCTACTAACAATTTTTCAGGAAAGTCATCTGTCTTTCTACTAACAATTTTTCAGGAAAGTCATCCGGCTTTCTAAAAACAATTTTTCAGGAGTCATGCGGCTTTGTAACCAAATTTTTTATGAAAGGCCATGGGGTTCTATACACACAGTGCTGACGGAAGCCCATCAGCCTTTCTAAACACAATGCCCACTGCCTCTCCCAAGCGGTTGTGGTGCTGATGTTGCCTCACACTTAAAATTGATCTGTTCCGCTCTCTTCCTCGGGCTGTCTGCGGAGAAGGCGGACGCTCCGTACTGGTATCATGGCGGCTCTCCGGCCCCTCATTAAGCCCAGGATCGTCAAGCAGCGGACGAAGAAGTTCATCCGCCACCAATCAGACCGTTATGTAAAGATTAAGCGTAACTGGCGTAAACCCAGAGGTATTGACAACAGAGCCCGCAGGAGGTTCAAGGGGCAGATCCTGATGCCCAACATTGGGTACGGTAGCAACAAGAAGACCAAACACATGCTGCCCACAGGGTTCCGCAAATTCCTGGTCCACAATGTCAAGGAGCTCGAGGTTCTGTTGATGAGCAACAAGTCCTTCTGTGCAGAAATCGCCCACAACATCTCCTCAAAGAACCGAAAGACCATTGTGGAGAGAGCGGCACAGCTCGCCATCAAAGTGACGAACCCCAACGCCAGACTGCGCAGCGAAAAGAACGAATAAATATCTCTGTGGTTATTTGTGCTAAATAAAAGTTAAATAAACACAAAAAAAAATTGATCTGTTCCTGTGCCTGATCCACCCAAGTTGAATCTGTCCCATCATGAGAAAGTCCCCCCAAGGAGTCCGCACTGTAACTTGCTTCCCATACAACTACCTCACCCCCCGACACCTGTGTCTCGCCATTGTCCACCACCTCCTCAGACAACACTGGTAAATCCCCACTGTCAGCACACTGAGACTGCAAAAGGTCTTGCGAATTGGGGCAGAGAATGTTCTGGGGTAGCACATCAGAGAAGGGGTGACTATGGGGTTCCAGGGAGTACGTGACCACATGCAATCTCCATCCAAAAAGTCATACTGAGGCTCACCACCATGCTTTACACTGCAATCTTATTGAAAGACAGACAATCAGGGGTTCACCGCCAGGTTGTCAGGCAGCATTTTTAAGTGGGTCACCATTACCGTGTCCCTGAAAATTGCCTTGGGGTCATCACCAGACTATTGGCCAGATTTAGAAAAAATGGTGCAATTAGGGAGCCTCAGAGGCATCCCTACATGCTGCCCCTGGTGTTCCCTATCCAATTCCAAGGTGTTTCCATCTTTTTCTGAGGTTTTCACATGTTGGGGCAAACTTGACTGTGCAGAACCTTTGGCCCCTGCAAAAATATTCGGGTCTCCCATAGACTTTAATGGGATTCGTGATTCGGCTCGAACCCACGAATCCCGCGGAAAATTCGGGCCGAATTCCGAATCCCCGAATATTTTAGGATTCGATCAACTCTAATTATGACACTATTATTTTGACATTATTTTGCAAAGCAAATTATACACTGTATAACATTGTGTCATATATTGTTTGTCACTGATCATTTGACACTGTTATATAGTTTTTTCCCTATAATTTTCATTCTATTCATATTATCCGTATGGTCTACCACCATTATTCATATTTTGGCTTTCTCTGCAAAAATAGTTTTTTGCACTAATCTATAGGAGCAAATGGAGTTCATTTTCAACTTTTCTAATGTGCAGAGGTGTGACTACAGGGGGTGCAGAGGTCACAGTCACATCTGTGTCCTTGTGCCATAGAGATGCCCACAGCCTCTCTGCTATATTAGAGAACACTGATTTTAAACAAATGATAATTGGAAGGAACTGCTAAAGAGTTTTCACTGGGGACCAGAAACTTCAAGTTATGCATCTACCAATATGCACCGAGCGTTACCTCCAAAGTGGCGTGGTTCTGCTTTTTTGTACTCTTGAGTTACAGATGAAGTCATCAGTTGTTGATAGGTGTATACTTGGATTTTGAAACCCCAAATGATTGCCACTGATTTAAACTTTGAAAATTGATTTCCTGCCTGCATTTTTCCAGCTTGTGAATTTCCAATGACAGAGCCATATTTGCCCCGTTGTCCAATATGAAGAAATACAGCTTGATAAGTGCAAAACTGCCCTCCATAAAAATGGCATTCAATTGAGTTTTTACAGATCTCTAGTTGTCAGAGTAGATTTGGAGGTATCTTATTGCCCAAGCATGCTTTTTTTTACATATTACTCCCGTTATGTAGCTTTGTCTGTAGATTTATGGAAAAATGAGGCATGCATAAATTGAACCTTTTCTGATATTAGTTATAGATACGGCTTTGCAATGCATAGAATGAAATCCACAGCCTATCTGCAGCCAAATCTTCATCTAAATCCAGATATAACTTATTCAACACATTTTGCTGCTATTACTGTACATTTGGCAATGGTGTTAAAAATGAGTGCCAGTTTTCAGTACCAATGTGCTGAAAATTAAATTGAATGAATTGATTTAGCTATAGTGATGATCAAGCACCCCGATGTTCGGGTGCTCAGGTGCTCTGGCCAAACACTAGGTGGTGCTTGAGTGCTCAGCCGAGCACCCGAGTACAATGGAAGTCAATGGGAGAAGACCAGGCACCCCCTGCTCGGATGAGGGGAGGGTGTCTGGTCCATAGGGAAACGTCAGAAAATGGTGGAAATCCCACAGAAATGGTTAGGGAACACCATGGGGAGGATGTCTGGATGCATCTTGGACACCGAAGTCGCTGCAATTAATGATGATGGCCGACTATTACGCCACTTCTACGGAATGACAAAAATACCCCCCCCCCCCCAAAAACCCAAGATAACATCGATTTTACAGGAAATATTGTTAGGAAACATATATTTACTTATATACAAGTAGCAGCACGCCCTCACCCCTAATGTTTTACACTGTCAGATCAGCAGCAGGCACTCGCCACAAATGTTTTACACGGTCAGCTCAGCAGCAGGTACTCGCCCCTAATGTTTTAGATGGTCAGATCAGCAGCAGATCCTCACCCCAAATGTTTTTGAGTGTCAGCAGAACTGAATGTCAACTTGTCAGGATGAGGACCAGAGTGAAGAAGTAACATAGTAACATAGTTTATAAGGCTGAAAAAAGACATCTGTCCATCCAGTTCGGCCTGTTATCCTGCAAGTTAATCCAGAGGAAGGCAAGAAACCCCTGTGAGGTAGAAGCCAATATTCTTCACTTTAAGGGAGAAAATTCCTTCCCGAAGAGGAAGACGAAGTAGTGGACGATGAAATCACTGGCCCAACATGGGAAGGAAGCAAGCTGAGCGAGGACAGCAGTACAGAGAGGGAGGGATGAGCAGCACCGCAACAGGCTGTAAGAGGCGGTGGGGTGGCAAAAGGGAGAAGGCAGACCACACCAACAAGTGTGGATGATAAAAGAATTGTCATTTGCAACCTGTGCCGTACCAAAATAAGCAGGGGCATGAACACTAGCAACCTGACCACCACCAGCATGATCCTCATGGCACAAAGCACCCTAATAGGTGGGCCAAATGCCTGGATCCACAATCGGTGTCTGCGGGTCACACCACTGCCTCCTCTTCCCAGTGTTACGTGCTAGCCAAGACTCAGGCCCAGATGCCTCCCCCCCTGCACCTGGACCCTCGAAAGCACCATCAGCGAGCACATCCACTTCTCTGTCCCAGTGCAGCGTACAGATGTCCATACCCCACAGGACATAGCAATAAATGCACACATTTGCAAATTGCTGGCGCTGGAAATGTTGGCGTTTAGGCTTGTGGACACTGAGACTTTTCGCAGTCTGATGGTGGCTGTCGCTCTTTACTCAGTACCTAGCTGCAACTATTTTTGCCAATGTACCCTCACCGCCTTACACCAGCATGTGTCCCATAACATAACCCGTGCCCTGACCAATGCAGTTACTGGAAAGGTCCACTTAACGACTGACACTTGCTTCTGGCCAGGGACGCTACATTTCCCTGACGGCACACTGGGTGAACGTTGTGGAGGCTGGGAGAGAGTCATACCCTGGGATGGCACAGGTGCTACCGAAAGGATTGCGGGCCCTACTTCCATCAGGATTTCCGCCACCACCTACATTAGCGGCTGCAACCCCTCCTTCTCCTCCATCACTTCCATCTAGGAATTCTCATCTTGCAGCACCAGTCAGACTTCAGTCAGTAGCTGGAAGCAGTTTAGCACAGCGGTGGGGAAGCAACAACAAGCTGTGCTGAAACTTATTTGCTTAGGTGACAAACAACACACTGCCACAGTGCTGTGGCAGGGTATAAGGGACTGGGCTGAGCTGTGGCTCTCGCCACTCAACCTACAACGAGGCGTGGTTGTGTCTGATAATGGCCGCAACTTGGTGGCGGCTTTGGAGCTCGGCAAGCTCACACACATACTATCACGTTCAGGTGTGGGGGGGAAACCACACAGAGCATAGGAGGGAAAGAGGATTAGGCCTGGAAACTAAGGAAGGTAGATGGACAGGAAACCATGACTCTAATCCTGATTGACTACCAGTATGAACAGGCCTCAAAGGTAGGTGAGTTCATACACAGGAACCTAAACCAAACTGACCCTATAGGACCCTGGAACTAATGACAGGAATGAGTCTACCTGTTCCTCCAACAGGAAGGACGAACGGGAGTCTCCCTCAAGCCAAACAACTGCTTCAACTTAGTGGTTCAGCGGTTTCTCAAAAACACATACACTTTTTTTGCCTGAGCTGCTGGTGAAGGTGGCTATTTCTGAAAGTCACCTACAGCTTCCGCCGGTCTGGCAATGCTGCAGCATCGCTTACAATTGCCAGCTCACTGACTGCTTTGCGATCTGAGCACACGCTGGAACCCTACCTGCTCTCAATAAAGACGACCAGAGCTGCATGTGGAAAAGGTTCTGATAAGCGCCCTAGTGTCACAACTAGGAGGGAAAAGTTTTGTAAAATGATAAAGGATTACCTAGCTGACAATGTCAACGTCCTCATCGATCCCTCTGTGCCTAATAATTATTGGGTGTCTAAGTTGGACACATGAAATGAACTGGCGTTCTACGCCTTGGAGGTGCAGGCCTGCCCTGCCGCCAGCGTTTTTTTCGGAGCGGTTATTTACTGCTCTCAATAAAGACGAACAGCGCTGCATGTGGAAAAGGTTCTGATAAGAGGCTTAGTGTCACAACTAGCAGGGAAAAGTTTTGTCAAATGGTAAAGGATTACCTAGCTAACAATGTCAATGTCCTCAGCGATCCCTCTGTGCCTTATAAATATTGGGTGTCTAAGCTAGACACATGGCATGAACTGGCATTCTACGCCTTTGAGGTGCTGGCCTGCCTGGCCGCCAGCGTTTTTTTCGGAGTGGTTATTTAGTGCCGCTGGGGGCATAATAACTGCTAAGCGCATCCGCCTGTCAACTGAAAATGCTGACAGGTTGATGCTAATCAAAATGAACAAGGCCTGGATTGCCCCTGACTTCGCTACTCCACCAGAGGAAAGCGGCTGAACATAAATGTGGCTTTTAAGGTGTATTGAATACACTGTATTTCCATGAACCCCTTCCTCTTCTCGTCCTCTTCCTCCAGCATATCAAACTGCTTATTAGGCTGCCCTCGCCTTTAAATATTTAAGAGGTTCACCAGCAGGCCCTCACCCCTAATTTTTTAACCTAAAAAAATTAACCTCACTGTGGTCCTCCTGACATGTTGACCTAACAAGAACCTGTCTTGCGCCGCCCTCCAAACTGAGACATGAACTAGGAGTTTTGGATGACTTTGTTTCTTGGGCTCTGCCAGCAAGCACAGTTTCACCGCGCCCAGAGCCATCGCCTCTGCGTTCGCCATCAGCAGCACGCCCACTTCCCCGTCCCTTTCTGCTTGCCTTGCGCATATTATATAGTATATATGCAACTTTGTCACAAGTACAGTAGTGCAGATTTTTATTAAGTGTATGATCAGAAAAATTTCACCAAATTTCAAATATTTAGAATGCGCAAACGTTCTAGAGGAGCCGCAAATGAGGAACAATGACCTAAATAAACGGTAGAAAAAAATACCAACGGATGTCAGGTATATAGACTACAGAAACATTATAATGCACACGCTGTTAACGTAGTGTTAGTGTCAGGGCACACTTGCGTTCGTTTGGTCACAAAAGAAAAAAAAATGCAGCCAGATATAACAATGGACTTTTGTGTCTTTTGAACAGAAATACTAGCCCTGCCTAGCCAAATCCTATCCCTACAGTATAGGTCCCTCCTTGCACAAGTTATACTGCAGACGCAAATGAGAAACTGCGGCCTAAATTAACGGTATTAAATGTAACAATGGATGTCAGTTACATTAAAAAAAAAAGAAATTGTATCATTCATATAAATGGTGCACATACTGTAGCATGATATATTTGAGATAACTTGGGTAGATTTCTCTTGCTCACACTGACATATTGCATGTCTACTAATTTTGCCACATTTTACAACACTCTTCTAAGCTTTTAGATAGATTTGCCACCTGCCATTTGCTTAATTATTTGGGCATAATCTGACAATATTCTAACAGGTTTTGCTTGTTAAATCTTACCCATCACATTTATCATTTTGTACATTTTCAACAGTGATCTCATCTGACAACCTTTTTTTCTGATGGAAATCACGTTAGTAATTTGTTGATCCTCATGGCTCTGGTTTCTTCAACCCCTTGTATGAAAAAAAAGATCTTCTCCATTCGGTCCGGACATCTTCTCTCAGCCTTGTCTCATCTCTGTAGAGTGTAACACATGGACATCTTAGCTTCTATCATCATCACCCAACTTGGACTCCCCGCAGTGTTATCCTGCAGCTCGCTGTGCCCCCAAATACTATCCTGAAGAAATAATAGGGACCCCATAGTAATAATGCTCCTCATAGTCCCACCAATAGTAATTCCCTCCTAGAATGTCCTCATCCCCCACTAATCCCTCTTTCTCTAACCAGAATATCCCTTTAACCTCCAAACAGCCCCATTAAAATTAGAAAAACCCTCCCAAAAATGTCACCTTTTTATTGTAGATTTTTAATGTGTCTGCAGTAAATCTTGTTGGCGCACAACTCAGGGTACACAACTGCAATTTAACCCCTTAGTGACATTATTAATTTTAGCGTTAAGGATCAATAATATTTTCCCCCTGTGTTCTAGCAGTCATAACTTTTTATTTTTTTCTTCTATTTTTTTTTATTTTGCGGGATTAGTTGTAAGTTTTTTAGGAATTATTTTGGGGCATATATAGTGTAGTGATTAACTTTTATTATTTTATTTTTAGGGGAAAGATAAATAAAACAGCAATTTTTACATTATTTTGTGGAATTGTTTTATGCCGTTCACTTTGTGGTAACAATAATTTTATTATCTGGGTCGTACAGTGATGTTAATGTCACATTTCAGAGCTGAACCCGGACATACCCACATTTTCACCCAGGCAGCCTGCCTGACAAGAGCATCGGTGCATGTCATGCTCCGATGCGCTCCCTTGCCCTGCACTAGGTCAGGCAGGGCAACGGCTTTCTTGTTTACAAACAACACACTGCCGGACGGAGGCTTTCGCCTCGCCATTTTACAGGCTAGGGCAGCGCTAAAGCCTACCCATCAGTGCCGGTGATGTCACTGGGCTCACTGCTGGGCGAAGCCTCCGCCCGGCAGTGTGTTGTTAGTAAACAAGAAAGCCCTTGCCCTGCGTGATCTAGTGCAGGGCAAGGAATTGCTGAACCCGGACAACCCCTTTAAGAGGCAAGGATCCAGAACATAATAAAAAATAACCTACCAACTAAGTCCAGGCAACTTCTTTCTGCCTGCTAGTTCCTGATACACTGGCACCTCTGTATGACTGGGAGCTATCACACTGACTGTCCAGCAGCCTGCTGTGTTACTGATGCCACCACTACTGCTTACTGCTGCTGTTCTCGTGGGTCCGATCCTATTTGCACTCAGGCTATTGCTGCCTGAGTCTCACTTCCTGTACCTGCTGCCAGTACTGATGAGAGGAGCAAGGAGCAGCTGAGCCAGCCTGACTTCCTGTGTACCCACAGGAGAACTAGTAAGGGAACAATCGAGGAGGAGCCAGGCCAGCCAAGAAGGTTAGAACTTAGAAGATGCAGGGCACTCATCACGCTGCCCTGCTCAGCAGTATTGTGCTGGCACAGGCAGTGTGATGTATTTATATTGTCATAAGTAAATAAAGTAAGCCTAGCCGACCTCCTTAATAACAGTGCAGTGCAGAGGTTTGGGGCAGTGGTATTTTGATTTGGGGCCCCGGATAGAAAGCCCTAGCGACGCCCCTGCTCCTGTTGATTCTGCTGTATTGTCATGAATTCCATAGACTATTGTTGCATGTGTTGATTTGTGTATATAGATGTATTTCTGTGTATGTGTATATCTGTATCTTTATGTTTTTTATGTGTTTTTGTTTGTATATATTGTTACATATGCAATGACTGCATCAGTCCATGGCAGGCTAGGGTAATATACATTTTTCTGAGGTCACACATTGGAAACTAACTCAGGTATGTACTGCACTACCCCCTAAACAGAGTGGGCTTGAATTTAAGCAGCTCATGTGGGTAGCAGATTGCAAATCTGATACTGTATTACTGACATATATTCCAAGCTGGTCTCCTCCCTGTGCATTCCCCTATCTCCACCATCTAAGACATTTTATATTGTGCCCCCTCACTGCTGAGCCTCTTACATTAGTTTTCAGTTACAACCTGTTATAACTCCTAGTGCTAGAACTGAGCATGTTCAACTAGCAAGATGAACTATAGGTCGTAACCCTATTCAGTTCCAATAAACATTACATTTTGCAGGCAATTACTAGAAAGTTTGTAATATGTTTTATCACCGAGAACTGTCTAGCCGTTATCAGCTGTTTACCCCCCTCCCCATACTATTTACTTTTTACTTTGAAAAATGCTTTTTCCCATCCAGTATGAATCATCTCTGCAGAAGGATCATATTACACATGTCAGCACAAGTCTATGGAGAGTGGAGGGGGAGGAGTGAGCAGGAGCTGAGGAGACAGACACAGACAAAGAGAGACTGCAGAGCTACATAGGAAGCTTATAGCTCAGCATGAGTGCTTCATTTAGTACTTCTCTGTAATGTCCTCCATTAATATTGGGCTGCATCTGCGTGACTGTGAGGCAGGAAGGAGATTCTACTCTACTTTGTGTGTGTGCAGCTAGTCTCCATCCTCCATGTGAAAACTGCAAACAAGATATTCAGCAAGCACAGAGGAAAACTACTAAAAAACAAATAGTTACATAGTTACATACTTAAAACAGTTGAAAAAAGACATAAATCCATCAAGTGCAACCAAAGGATTGTTGAGGACGTGAATGATACACATGATATAATAGACGGAAATAATGTTATTCCTCATGTACATACAATACTTGTATATTGTAGATTAATGCAAAGTTTCAGTGATGCTTTAAGCATGCTCAAAACTCGTGGTGAGTAATCATGTGGGGCACTAATAAAATATTTCATTACTAAATATTAAGAGTTTTTACTTTCTACCACAAATTACTTTCTTTTTTTTTTTTTTTTTCCAGGAAAAAAAATGGAACTGTCAACCACGTGAAAGCCACCCCAGACCCCCCGAGGCTTACTTCAGGCCCAAGACTCAGTCTCAGTTCCCCAGAGCCTCCCGGGGCCCCAATAGCGCTCAATGTTTTTTCACACCAAAAGGTCCACACAATCCTCTATTAAGGCACCAGGCAGCAAAGTCACAGAGACCCAGACCACATCCTCCTCCCTCCACAGTGGGTACTCATGAAATGCCCCCCAAGCCGTCTCTCACACAGATCGGGTCCAAATCACAGGCAATTCCCCACCACATGAACTGAGAGCACCGGCTCTCACCCGGTGCCACAGCAACCCACTCTGCTGACCCCACGGCGGATAAGGGGGAGAACAAGCCCAGCACTCGGTATCTTTTTTTTTTTTTTTTTTAAATCTTTTATTTTTAATTCCATCTTACAAATAATTAAAATAACATACATTTATAATCATCATATAATTCCCTCCCATCCCCCCTCCCATCCCTCCCTCGCTCTGATGGAGATATAATAATAAATACACAATTATTCTAAATAATACTTTACACTTTCTTTCCAGACCTTTAACGTAGGAGTTTTTTCACTCATCCAGTTTTTAGTTATAAGATATCTAGCTAGAAACAACAATTGGAGTACTTTCCTTTTGATCTTTTTTGGAGCACTAACTCCCGAATCCTCTCCAAGGAGTATTAGTTTCAGATCCCAATTTACATCATATTGTACCATTTTAAATATTTCCTCACAAACTTCTCTCCAAAAACTTTCCACTTTGGGACATTGCCAAATTAAGTGTAGAAAGTCCACATTCATCTGTCTACACCTAAGGCAATCAGAGGAGTTTCTCAGTCCCCATTTATTTAATTGCCTTGGGGTGTAGTAAATCCTATGGATCCAGCTATGTTGAATTAATCTGAATCTATTACTCCTTGATACGTGTCTAATATTCATATATATTCGATTCCATTGGTCTTGAGATATATCCCCTATCTCTTCATTCCATTTTCTAATATTCCTAAATGGCCTCTTTTTTACTTGCTCCTCCATCAACTCTATAAATCTTTGCAAGACCATTCTTTCTTATTTCTTTAGTTTGAATTTTAGTTACCAATCCTTTGGGGTCTATATACTCTATTTGTTTCTCATTTTTTATAGCATGTCTAAGTTGAATATATTCATATTTATATCTTTCTGGAATCTCAAACCTTTTCTTTATCTCCTCCCATCCTATCACCTGATTTCCTTTAAGGACATCACTAACTTTTCTAATTCCTTTTCCTTTTAACGTCCTTAATATTGGAATTTTCTTTATCTCAGGGAATTTATTGTTGTTCCAAATTGGGGCAAATGAAAAAATATTATTCTGACCGGTTAGTATCTTTACCTCCTTCCATGTCTTAATCATAGCCTTAACACTTATTAACTTTCCCACTTCTAGGTCATCAAATCCCCCAATTTCAAGTAACTCCCAGATATCCTGGAAAAATTCATTCCCTCTTTTAATAATGTGTTTCCAATAGGGGTCCTCCCCCCAATGCATCAGTATATTTAATTGGAAAGCTAAAAAATAAGTTCTAAAATCTGGGACCGCTAATCCACCTTTCTCCCTAGGGAGACATACATTATCTAGTTTTATCCGGACACGTCTGCGGCCCCAGATTAGCTCATTTAATAATGCTTTAATCTTTTTAAATGTACTTTCATCTGGCCAAAATGGAGAGGATGCAAATACATACAAAATCTTAGGCTGAATAACTGTTTTAGCCAGGCATATCCTGTCAGCTCTTGAAATCGGTAATCCCGACCAGATCCTTACTTTTTGTTCTATTTCTCTAAGGATTTGGAGGGTATTAATTTTGTGAAAATCTACTATATCAGCAGAGATATTTATTCCTAAATATCTGAAATTATCCTTTCTTTCCAGTGTTTTAATATTACCATAATTCCCAATTGATCTATTTCCCAATGGGAGGAGAACAGATTTCCCCCAGTTTACCGAGTATCCTGAAACACTGCCAAATTCCTCAATAATTTCCATTAAAGGCTTGATCCCTTTTTCTGGGTCCTCCAAGAATAACAAAACATCATCTGCATACATGGTAATCTTGTCCTCACTCCCCCCTCCTCCAAACCCAGCAATCCTCTTATCTGCTCTAATTTTAATAGCCAGGGGTTCTATTACTAATGCAAAAAGGAGAGGGGAGAGAGGACAACCCTGCCTCGTCCCTCTACCCAGAGGAAAGGTATTAGAGGGTGAATCCCCTATCAACACGGATGCCTTTGCTCCCCTATATAGGGTCTTTATCATTTCAATAAATTTTCTTCCTATCCCGAACAGTTTCATTACTCCCCAGAGGTACTCCCACTCCACCCTGTCGAAGGCTTTCTCCGCATCCAGTGACAGGTGGAGTGGGACCCCTCCCCCACTCCAAGTTGAATGTCTCCCAAAACTCTCTGAATACTAAGCCTTGTTGATCTATCTGGAACAAAACCGTTTTGATCTTTATGTATTAACCTCGGAATATACTTAATAAGCCTATTTGCTAATATTTTTGAAAAGAGTTTTGCGTCCATGTTAATAAGGGATATAGGACGGTACGACTGAACCTCCAAAGGATCCTTCCCCTCTTTTAAAATTAAAGCTATCCTTGCCTCCTTCATTGATTCTGGCATTTGACCCTCACTACATGAAGAATTTATTATTCTAAT
The DNA here is from genome assembly GCA_900303285.1 of Rhinella marina. Lineage (NCBI taxonomy): Eukaryota > Metazoa > Chordata > Amphibia > Anura > Bufonidae > Rhinella > Rhinella marina. The sequence goes on along the minus strand of ONZH01019790.1, from coordinate 54,812 downwards.
TAAGGCTGGCAATAGAATACCATGATATGTTCTATACACTTCATATGGCAACCCATCCATGCCTGGGGATGAATTACCCCTTGTTTGTTTCAATGCCAGTCTTAATTCCTGAATAGTGATAGGGGCATCTAATTTTACTCTCTCTTCTTCTGATAATTTTGGAACATTTTTAAGATCCTTCAAATACCCTCCAATCTCTGAGGCCTTCTTAGTAGACTCCGACCTATATAATTGTGAGTAAAATTTTATAAATTCTTCTTTAATTTGTTCCTCTCTTATCTCAATCTTACCTGAGGGCTTTCTTACTGCCATAATCTTACTATTTTCTTTTTGATTTTCAATCAGCTTCATTAGAAATCTATTAGGAGTCCCATCCTCTAGGAATCTTTCCCTTCCTTTAAATATTGCTTTACTCTTTGCCTTTCCCGTAAGGTATTTATTATAACCTACCTGTGCGTCTACCCATTTAATCTCATTTTCTTGAGTGCTATTGTATAGAAAATCTGCTTCTGTTATCTCAACTTTACTTCTTAACTCTGTTTCTTTACTGTAGAATTCTCTCTTTTTCTTTTTTATCTTTTTCATATATACACCTCTCAAATAGGCTTTTAACATATCCCATACCACATTATCTTTGGCAGAGTTCCAGTTAATCCGTAATAAGTCTTCCAACTCTTTTTTAATAGCAGTGTGATCATCGCAAATCTTAACCCAATACGGGTTAAGCTTCCAATTCACTGTCCTTGTAAAAGTGTCAACCCCCACTTCTACCAAGACTGGAGAATGGTCTGACAGATTTCTAGTTAAATATTTAATTTTACCTATAATACCCAAATAATTCCTGTTACACAACACCAAATCAATTCTTGAGAAAGAATTTGCTGTTTTGTTGTAGCAAGAATAGACTCTAGCCTCAGGATTCCTTTCCCTCCAAATATCAATTAGTCCCAGCTCTAGACTTATCTTTTTCAGGACAGTATTTCTTACGATCTTACTAACCCCAGTAGGTCGATATCTATCTAAATTATCATCAAAAACCCCATTTAAATCCCCTACCACCAAGAATAAACATTCCTCTATTTGTGCATAATATTTATATACTCTTCTAAGAATTTCAGGGGTAAATGGTGGAGGAACATACATAAATACCAACACACATCTAATATTGTTAATTCTACAGTGAAGGAATACAAAACAACCCTCAGTGTCTAATTTTTTGCCTATTAACTCCCATTTAATTTTATCATGTATCATTACACTTACTCCCCTTGAATGCGAGGAAAAAAATGAATGATACTGATATGACCAAAACCTTTTTTGGATTATCCCTACTGTATCTTTTATTAAATGTGACTCAGTAAAACAAATAATTGCAGGAAAATAGTGCTTCAAAGTGTCAAAAATTGCAATTCGCTTTAATTTATCTCCTAATCCCCTAACATTCCAGACTATTAATCTAAAACCTTTTCCAGACATTCAAAAAAAAAAAAAAAATACATTTTGCAGACATCCTATAAATCTAAACACTGTATATACTCCATCAGAGCTTCCCACCCTCTCTCCCCCTGTTTGACCCGTTTTCTTAATTTTCACGAGTCCCTACTCCCTACATTACTTGTCCGCGCGCTCCCTATCACTTTTACATTTAATCCAATATCCCTTCAGCGTCCATCCAAACAAAGGCCTCTTCCGGGGACTGAAAAAACACTACTCGGTTATCCTTTATTACTCTGAGTTTTGCAGGATATAACAGAGAAAAACTAATATTATTTTTCTTTAACCTTTTTTTAGCCTCTAGAAAGGAGAATCTCTTCTTCTGCGTTTCCGCAGCATAATCAGGATAAACAAAGATCTTCTCATTATTAAACTTGACTTCTCCCTTCTCCCTCATTTTTCTTATTATGAGATCTTTATCATTGAAACTTAAAACCTTTACTATTAATGTACGCGGTCTACTTCCCGCTGGTAGCGGTTTCAAGGGCATCCGATGAGCTCTTTCAATGGAAAACTGTGGGGACAGATTTTCTTCTCCCACCGTTTCCTTGATCCATTCCTGGATCATTTGTTTAGGGTTCTTTCCTTCTACCCCTTCTGGAAAGCCCACAAATCTCAGATTGCATCTCCGAGACCTGTCCTCCAAATCTATAACTTTTTCTTTCAGCCATTTGTTTTCCGATTTTAATATAGCAACCTCTTTTTTAAGTTCCAGTACCTCTTTTTCAGTTTTATCAATCCTCCCTTCCATCTTCCCACACCTCTCTCGTATTTTAGTCAGATCATTTCTCATTAAAACGATTTCTGTTCCCATACCGTCTATTTTACCGGCAAGTTCAGTTACTGAGTCTTTACAACTGGTTATGGCTGAAAGAATATCTGCTAGCCAAGGAGGGGGGGTATCTTGCCCCACTCCTTTAAGCTGCTCATTTTCAATTAAAGGCTCCAGATCTTTAATTCCTTGATTTTTATTTACATCTTTTTTACTCCCCATATTTCTGGGAGAGGAAAGATATTTATCTAATTTATTAGTTTTAGGGTCTTTAGGTGGAGATACTGATCTCCTTGTTTTAGGAGGCATGTTTCAACCCAGATAACTAATCTACCGGGAATCAGGTACTAGTAGGTGTTGATACTAAATGAGCTCTTCTAAGCAATAGTTAAATCCAATGGCTAACTGCCCTAACCTTCTCTATTCAATTCACTCTAAGATTATTTACAAGTTGTTAACACATAGACAGTTAGCCCTTAATCAAACCCACAGAGTCCACAAAATTAAAGTCTTCACATTATCACATTGACCCCTGTTTCCCAATTCTCAATTATTTTACAAGGGTCAATCTTTAAACCAATTACATCCAGAAGCGAAAAAAAGGGAAAAAAAAAAAAAAAATAATTTTTCACTCGGGTACTCAGGCTTGCCCTTACTCTCCAAGGCACCTTGTTTTCCAGTTAGTATTATTTTAAAGAGGTTAGTCCAGGATAAGAAGTCACTCAAATACTCAGTCTTAACCCTTACTCTCCAGGGCGCCCTGTTTTCCAGTTAGTATTATTTTACAAGGGTTAATCCAAAATAAGTAATCACTCAGGTACTCAGTCTTAACCCTTGCTCTCCAAAGCACCCTGTTTTCCAGTTAGTATTATTTTACAAGAGTTAGTCCAGGGTAAAAAGTCACTCAGGTACTCAGTTTTAATCCTTAATCTCCAAGGCACCCTGTTTTCCAGTTAGTATTCTTTTACAAGGGTTAATCCAGGATAAAAAGATACTCAAGTATTCAATCTTGCACTTACTCTCCAAGGCACCCTGTTTTCCAGTTAGTATTATTTTACAAGGGTTAGTCCAGGGTAAGAAATCACTCAGGTACTCAGTCTTAACCCTTACTCTCCAAAGTGCCCCGTTTCCCAGTTAGTATTATTTTACATAGGTTAATCCAGGATGAAAAGTCATTCAGTTACTCAACCTTAACCCTTTCTCTCCAAGCAACAATATCCTTCCCAGATTAGAATTATTTAGGGCTACGTCAGAGTTATAATTACTTTACATACTAATATTTCAAATCTCACCACTCCCGCAGCCACCTTCAGGGGATTCCAATGAGAGCTAACAGATCTGCACTGTATTCCAAGCTTTGGATCAGGATTCCTACCAACGCAGCTCCACCTGCTCCAGACGCTTGCATCCCAGACATACAGCAGCAGCCGCTCTCCTTTACACAGATGGCGCAATCCAACGCCAATAGAGCCCCCACGAGTCTCCAGACCTCCAGGGGCTGCTGCCCTGCTCCAAACACAGAGCGCGGCTCACCACCAACAAGACTCCCGCGAGGCTCCGAATCCCCACCACAGGCAATATCTCGCGAGTCCCGGGTCCTTCACGCACCACAAATTACTTTCAATCAAAGTAATTTTTTGTATACCAGAATACCCCTTTTATTGAATTAATGAATGTATTTAATAGCCCAGTCCACAATTAATCTATTCAAATCTTTGCCAATTCTCTTCCCCATGTGCTCTTTTCCTTCCAGTTGTATTTTTTTTTTACAGTAAAAAGTAGTACAAGCAAATGTTAGATTAAACATTTATGATTTGACTCACAAATCTCATCTGCCGAGGGCTTTGTGAGGGACTTTAAGGGTTGTATTGATAGAAAATGCCTTAGATATGGTTCATCTTGATGCTTCATCTGCTTTTAGTAATATTAAGTCTCGAAAGAATTACTTTGATCTGACCATATAATAAACTGCCTAAAGTATAGAATTCAGTTGAAGTCAGTCATTCCTGACAAACAATTTTACATCAGCATCTCTTTGCCTTACTTGGCATAGTAGAAGTGCTCACTAGGCATTTATTGGCATCCTGCACTTTAAGAGCAGTCATAAACTTTAAAGTTTAAAAACCGCTGTAATAAAATATTAAAAACCCTGTACAGCAGACCATGCTGAGCAACTGAAAATTGTTATGTTATTTTTGTCATCTGCTTAATCTTACCAAGCAAAGAGAAGAAAAAGAAGAGAATATATCCTTTGTGATACCTACAGATGGCTGTACTGCTCTTTGCTTTGTTCATGGTTGTCTGTTTTACAAAAACAATTTTCAAATGCCCAGTTAGGGAATTTGAAGAAGTTAGAGTGGGATGCTCTGTTCAGGACCCTCAACTATAAGCCACTGCATAAAGCAGATACTAAAGAGTGCCTCTTTCTTCCTCTTTGAAGGTCTTTGTGCCCTTGTTTTCATCGTCCGTGATGTAATAATCCATTTTCCCTGTGGTGGTTTCTAAAGTAGAATTGAGCACATGCTGCCAGGTTTCCTCAATGATTGCAGCTGATTACAACTAACAAAAATGAGCTGCCCAGCTTGTAATACTGTGATGTTAGAAGTAAGAATGTAACTTTTTAAATACTTTTTAAAAAATTTTTATGCAAGGCAAAGTCCAAAATGAAGCTTCACTTATGTGTTCACTTTAAAGAATACACAGTCAAGTCACATTATTATGACTAGAGATGAGCGAATTGAAGCTGACGAAGTGGAATTCGTTACGAATTTCATGGAAAATTCGATTCTCCATGAAAGCGAATTTCATGGCGATTCATGGTAACAAATCTTTTTTTTTTTTCTTCCTAAAATGGCCGCAAGAACATGGCATGACATGGGGGAAGGATTTCTGGGACAAAGAAATAAACACCCACAATGCGATCACATGCAGACATGTAGCCAATTAGCAGCCAGCCAGGTCCTGTGATGTCACAGCCCTATAAATAGCTCTGCAGCACTGGAATCCGCCATTTGCAATTGATTTTAGACACGAGACAGACGTCAGGAGAGATAGGGCAAATGATAGAAAAACGTTTCTAAAGAAAAGAAATGAGGAGATCAGGGATAGATAATCTGAATTGAAGGGATAGGAGAGGGACGATTTCTAGACAGAATCCATAGGGGATTATCAGGCAGTGAAATCGCTATTCTGGTACACTGAGCAGCAGTGACTGGGCATTGGGGTTAGCCTGTTATACAGCACTGCACTCTGTTCTAAAGGCTGTTTTGGGGTGCTTTATTCAAAGAAGCACCACTAGTGTTCCTTGTTGCAGTGCAGTAAGAGGGTCAGAGCCTTGTTTGGGGTACATAAAAAAAAAAAAAAATAATAATAATAATAAAAAATATATATATATATATTTTGGGTTGTGTTTGGGGAAAAACATATATAATCCGTGATTGGCAGCTTGTAAATGTGAAAGAAATAGTTGCGGCGTCATTCGCCATACAAATAGACAAGCGCCATATAGTGCTAACTTCTTCAGTGAAGTTGAATTGCCAAAAAAAAAAAAAGCAGTGTTTGTGGGGTTGTTCATTTTAAATAACTATTTGCAGCACCAGTCGCCATACAGACAAGCGCCATATAGTGCCAACTTCTTCAGTGAAGCTGAATTGCCAAAAAAAACAAAAAAACGTGTTTGTGGGGTTGTTCATTTTTAAATAACTATTTGCGGCGTCAGTCGCCATACAAACAGACAAGCGCCATATAGCTTCTCCAGTGAAGTTGAATTGCCAAAAAAACTGTGAATCCGTGTTTGTGCGGTTGTTCATTTTAAATAACTATTTGCGGCGTTATTCGCCATACAAACAGACAAGCGCCGTATAGTGCTAATGTAGTCAGTGAAGTTGAATTGCCCAAAAAAAAAACAAAAACTGTGTTTGTGGGGTTGTTCATTTTAACCCTAGAATGCGTATTGGGGGCCTTTTAGGCCCCCATGCTTACTTTTTTGTTATTATCTGCAAAATTACTTAAGTTAGAATTTTGAAACTCCAGGTAATCCTCAAGAATGTCGTTGTTGGTAATATCCAGTTGTTCATATATTTTTTTTCATAGGCATTTTGGTGTAACAATGCTTTTTTGGTGAAAAACACATCTGTACGGATTGGCATGTATTTTTTTATTATGTTCTCAGTAGTGTTTGTACCTCAAGTTACTTTATTTGTACTCAGTAATGCTGGTGGAGGGGCCAGGGTGTGGATAATGCCATATGAGGATGTCATGTGATTTTTGGAGGGAGAGATAAAGTCATGACATCATCTCAGGTCCTTCTGAACACAGTAATAAGCTGTGAAGAGAGTAATGAGGACAGTATACACTGTGAGCTAATTGTTAAGGACCTGAGATAAGATACGATGTTGAGAGCAAGTTTCTGTTATAATTAAAATTTTGTTTACTAATCATATTTTATTTAGCAGTTTTAAAATAAACTTGTAAAAGTTATATAAGTGTGTTTTCCATATGATTTGCATGGGGGCCTAAAAGGCCCGCAATACGTTAATATGAAGATTTCTGATGTCACGCATTCTAGGGTTAAATAACTATTAACTGGGAGTGACTCATAAAGTCCTAGTAGGTTGTCCTGGAGCCATGCTGACTGCAGTGCAACCCAAAGTTGCTGGAGGGTGCATGAGGGAGAGCGAACACGAGAGTTAAGGTGATACCACAGATGTTGAATTGGGTTCAAGCCTGAGGAATTGGGGGGGGGGGGGGCTGGGTAGTACATGGAAGTCGTGGTTATGCTTTTCCAACCAATGTTGTACATTTGCTGGAAGATCCCATCTGCCCCAGGGAAGACAATCAACATGTATGTGTGTACATGATCTGCAAAAATGGATTAATTCCCAAATCAGTTAAGAGAGCTTTCCACATGGATGACTGGGTTCAGAGAGGGCCACGAAAACATTTCTCAGACCATAACACTGCCACCACCAGCTTGTGTGCTTTCAGCAATGGTTGCATGGTGTTAGTTCTCTGATGCTTCTTTCCTAACACGTCAATGACAATCTGTTCAACTAAGCATAAAACATGACTCATCAGAGAAGACAACCCTCTGCCAATCAGCTGAGGTGCAATTCCGATATTGCCACGAAAACTGATGCATTTTCTGTCAGTGCCACTTTGTTAGCAGAGGTGCAGTGACCATCTGTCTGCTTTGAAGCCCCGTATGCAGTAGAGTTCACTGAATTGTTTTAGACACATGTCTGGTAGTCCCCTGGATCATTTTGGTGGTGAGCTGCTCCAGTGTACTGTGTCAGTCCATCATCACACGTCTTCGAAGGTGACGTTCACCACTCAAATCAGTGACATGTGGTTCTCCACAGTTTCCACTCTGCTTATCACAATGTCATTTATTGACTCATGATACACTTTTACCACAGCAGCGCAAGAACAATACACAAACTGCAGTTTCAGAAATACTGCCACCCATGGCCCAAAATGCAATAATAATTCGTTTTTGCAACTGATAAATTTCCACTTTTACCCATGACTGCAACCAGGGATATGTGTGCAGACAGCATATCGTGCAACTTATATACCCACCAAACCAGCTCACCACACATGACTTCCTGCATGAGCTACAAGCTACAGACATCGAAAGTAGAAACCGGTGATAATAATGCAACTCGACTGTGTATATTGCATAAATAAATAAAGGTAGAATTAGATCCCTGCTGCAGCTAAAGTAAGCTTTAAGAACATAGCATTCCCTGGTCATAGCTGTCTAAATTTGGAACTTCAAGCTTATACCGTAAGTAATAAATAAAGAAATAAGGATAGAAATATCTATCTATCTATCTATCTATCTATCTATCTATCTTCATTATATATCTATCACTTATATAATTTACAGTCAAATCAAGCTATGAGTTTTTTATTTTTTGGTACAGGATATAGAGCAGGAAACATAATTTTTCAGAAACTAGATGTAAGAATCCAATTATCCAATCAATGACACTTTGTCATCGTCAGAAAAGAAGTCTACCTTGTTTGAAATTTTGATCTATATTCAGACGATTATTCATGAATGAAAGATCTGTCAAGGTTTGCAGTAGGACTATTCGTTCTTTGCCCAGTGCCATTGAACAAGTACAGACAGTTTGAACAAGTGGCCAGGGGTCAATTTGGAATAAAATGTGAATGGCTGCATCTCTGAAATGATCATTCACGAGCTGATTCTTCAGTCAATGGTTGGACAACAATTAAAGTGGTTTTGATCTAATGTGTATATAGCCACCTTGATTAATATTTAATTCACCTATTTTATTTTGTTCATCCTACTGCCTCTTCATGAAATCTATACCTCCAATCTTATAACAGTGTGGTTCCAACAAATGCTTTTTTTCAATATTACCCCTTAAAAAGATAAGAACATTCACATACGCAACTTCCCAAATACACAAAACATTTATCATGTACAACTAAAAAGGCTAGATTAGATTTTTTTTTAGATAATATCTATCTCTCAGGCCATCACATTTGAGATTATGTTGTGCATAGCCAATTATGCAAAGGATTTCTAATGCCAAGGAGGGAATTTATCATTCCCAACACGTTAGTCTTCTGGCATTAAAAAGTCATGAACCTCGTGTTTGTCACTTTTAAAAAACAAAAAAACAAAAACATTATACTTAAAGAGGTTGTCTCATTTCAGCAATTGGCATTTATCATGTAGACAAAGTTAATACAAGGCACTTACTAATGTATTGTGATTGTCCATATTGCCTCCTTTGCTGGCTTGAGTAGTTTTTTTCCACATTATACACTGTTCATTTCAGGGGTTACAGCCACCGCTGCAGTGCAGATAAAAGGTGGCTGGGACAGAAGCTTCTGAGCATGCATACCTATATGCACACTCCCACAGTCCCCAGAAATCTAATAACTATAACCTGTAATATTATTACACTCCAGAAATACACCCAGGCCCCTCCTGAACTCTTTCAGTGAATTTACCATCAGCACCTCCTCAGTCAGAGAGTTCCATAGTCACTGCTCTTACTAAATGTAAAGTTATTACTTTACATTTCCCATATGTCTACTTTATGTTACCATCATTTTGTAGATGTAATTTTATTTTTTGGGGACGTTAGAAGGCTTAGAATTTTAGAAGTAATTCTTAAAATTTTTAAGAAATTTTCCAAAACCATTTTTTTGAAGCAACAGTTCAGTTCTGAAATCACTTTGTGGGGCTATCATAATAGAAACCACCATAAATGACCCCATTTTAGAAACTACACCCCTCAAGGTTTTCAAAACGAATTTTACTAACTTTGTTAACCCTTTATGTATTCCACAAGATTTAAAGGAAAATGGAGATGACATTTCAAAATTTCACTTTTTTTGGCAGATTTTCCATTTTAATACATTTTTTTCCTGTAACACATCAAGGGTTAATAGCCAAACAAAACTCAAAAACTATTACCCTGATTCTGCGATTTACAGAAACACCCCACATGTATTGTATTTTTTCGCTTTTGCTTGTGTAATCCCCATTAGAATGGCTTCCATCATTGACAGCGCAGTCCAGTGCACATCTTGTCTAATGTATGCAGTCCTGGAACAGCCGTTTAAGGGTGCATATATTTGTTCAAAATGTGAGCAAATTGTCCGCTTGGAATCGCACATCGTGTATCTAAGCGGGCGAATTTCAACGCTGAGAAGCACTGACAATTTGGAAAAGAGTTTGCTGCTCAGTGAGCAAGCACTCTATGGGGTAGATGTGGGGGAGGGTGGTAGTGAGGAGGCACAGGAAAGTGAGGTAGCTAGCTGGGTAACAGTTAGAAAGCGGGTTAGAGGGAAAAGTGCCAGGGAGGCTAGCCCTGATCTGACACACCCCAACAAGTTTGCAAGTTTGGCAGATGAGGGGGATGTTACTTCAGGGAGAGCACTGCTGCAGCCGGACACTTCCTCTGCCAGTCAGGGGAATGTCAGCTCCAGTAAGCAGGGGGCCAGGAGAGCAGGGCAGGCCAGACAGGTGCTGGTAGTGGGCGACTCCATTATTAGGGGTACAGAGAGGGCAATCTGTCACAAAGACCGGGATCGTCGGATGGTGTGCTGCCTTCCAGGCGCTCGAGTTCGGCACATCGTGGATCGGGTTGACAGATTACTGGGAGGGGCTGGAGAAGATCCAGCAGTCATGGTCCATATCGGTACCAATGACAAAGTTAGAGGTAGGGGGAGTGTCCTTAAAAATGATTTTAGGGATCTAGGGCATAAGCTTAGGGCAAGGACCTCCAAGGTAGTGTTTTCCGAAATACTGCCTGTACCACGAGCCACACAAGAAAGGCAGCAGGAGATTAGGGAGGTAAACAAGTGGCTCAAGAACTGGTGTAGGAAGGAGGGGTTTGGGTTCCTGGAGAACTGGGCCGACTTCTCTGTCGGCTACAGGCTCTACCGTAGGGATGGGCTGCACCTCAATGGGGAAGGGGCAGCTGTTTTGGGGGAGAAGATGGCTAGAAGGCTGGAGGAGTGTTTAAACTAGGGACTGGGGGGGAGGGTAACTACATAATAGGAGGGAAGATAGTGCAGATAGAGACCTGGGGCAAGGTAATGGAACTGGGGGAGGAATGGAAGGAGGAACTAGAACAGATCAGAAGGAAAGGTGTAGGGTAAGAAATATACACCAACCTCTTAATTGTTTGTACACTAATGCCAGAAGCCTAGCTAATAAAACTGGTGAACTGGAATTAGTGATGTGTGAGGAGGACTATGACATAGTGGGAGTAACTGAGACATGGCTGGATGATAGCTATGACTGGGCAGTTAACGTACAGGGTTACAGTCTGTTTAGAAAGGATCGCCAAAACCGGAGAGAGGGAGGGGTCTGCCTTTATGTAAAGTCATGCCTAAAGCCCACACTCCGGGAAGATATAAATGAGGGACATGAAGATGTGGAGTCACTGTGGGTAGAAATAAATGGAGCCAAAAACAATAATAAAATACTACTAGGGGTTTATTATAAACCACCCAATATATCAGAGACCACAGAAAATCTACTTCTAAATGAAATAGACGAGGCGGCAAATCATAATGAGGTCGTTATTATGGGGGACTTCAACTACCCAGATATAGACTGGGAAACTGAAACCTGTACATCTCATAAAGGAAACAGGTTCTTGGAAATAACCAAAGACAATTACCTTTCCCAACTGGTTCAGGATCCCACTAGAGGGACGGCCATACTGGACTTAGTATTAACCAATAGACCTGACAGAATAACAGATGTGCAGGTCGGGGGACACCTGGGAAACAGTGACCATAATATAATAACCTTCCAATTGTCATTCAAAAGAGCGTTTCTTCAGGGAGGAACAAAAATACCAAACTTCAAAAAAGCAAAACTTAGCCAACTAAGAGAGGCCATAGGCCTAACTAACTGGGACAAAGTCCTCAAAAATAAAAATACAGCCACAAAATGGGATATTTTTAAAAGCATCCTAATATCTAATTGTGAGAGGTACATACCATATAGGAATAAAATAATAAGAAACAAGAAAAAACCAATGTGGATAAATAGAACTGTAAAGAAAGCAATAAATGACAAAAAGAAAGCATTTAAATCACTAAAACAGGAGGGGAGTGAGGAAGCATTGAAAAACTATAAGGAAAAAAATAGAATATGTAAAAGACACATAAAAACAGCCAAACTAGAGACCGAGAGATTAATCGCCAAAGAGAGTAAAACTAACCCTAAAATGTTCTTCAATTATATAAATACTAAAAAGTATAAACCTGAAGGTGTGGGCCCCTTACAGAGTAATGAGGGGGGAGTAGCAGAGAGCGATGAGGAGAAAGCGAAGCTGCTAAATAACTTTTTCTCCACTGTATTCACTGAGGAAAATAAAATGTCAGATGAAATGCAGAGTATAAAAGTAAATTCCCCTTTAAAAGTGCCCTCTCTGACCCAGAAAGAGGTGCAGCAACGTCTTAAAAATATTAAAATAGACAAATCACCAGGACCGGATGGCATACACCCCCGTATCCTAAGAGAATTAAGTAATGTAATCGACAGACCCTTATTTCTGATATTTAAGGACTCTATACTGACGGGGAGTGTTCCACAGGATTGGCGCATAGCAAATGTGGTGCCAATATTCAAAAAGGGTCCAAAAACAGAGCCTGGAAACTATAGGCCGGTAAGTTTAACGTCTGTTGTGGGTAAACTGTTTGAAGGTTTTCTGAGAGATGCTATCTTGGAGTACCTCAATGAAAATAAGCAAATAACTCCATATCAGCATGGCTTCATGAGGGATCGGTCATGTCAAACCAATTTAATCAGTTTCTATGAGGAGGTAAGTTCTAGACTTGACCGCGGCGACTCAATGGATGTCGTATATTTGGACTTCTCCAAAGCGTTTGACACTGTACCACATAAAAGGTTAGTATACAAAATGAGAATGCTTGGCCTGGGAGAAAATGTCTGTATGTGGGTAAGTAACTGGCTTAGTGATAGAAAACAGAGGGTGGTTATTAACGGTACATACTCAGATTGGGTCACTGTCACTAGTGGGGTACCACAGGGGTCTGTATTGGGTCCTATTCTCTTCAATATATTTATTAATGATCTTGTAGAAAGCTTGCACAGTAAAATATCAATTTTTGCAGATGACACTAAACTGTGTAAAGTAATTAACACAGAAGAGGACAGTGCACTGCTACAGCAGGATCTGGATAGACTGGAGGCTTGGGCAGAAAAGTGGCAGATGAGGTTTAACACTGACAAATGTAAGGTTATGCATATGGGAAGGAATAATGCAAGTCACCAGTACATACTAAATGGTAAAGCATTGGGTAACTCTGACATGGAAAAGGACCTAGGAATTTTAGTGAACAGCAAACTAAGCTGCAGAAACCAGTGTCAGACAGCTGCTGCCAAGGCCAATAAGATAATGGGTTGCATCAAAAGAGGCATAGATGCCCGTGATGAGAACATAGTCCTGCCACTTTACAAATCACTAGTCAGACCACATATGGAGTACTGTGTACAGTTCTGGGCTCCTGTGAACAAGGCAGACATAGCAGAGCTGGAGAGGGTTCAGAGGAGGGCAACTAAAGTAATAACTGGAATGGGTGGACTACAGTACCCTGAAAGATTATCAAAATTAGGGTTATTCACTTTAGAAAAAAGACGACTGAGGGGAGATCTAATAACTATGTATAAATATATCAGAGGTCAGTACAGAGATCTCTCCCATCATCTATTTATCCCGAGGACAGTGACCATGACGAGGGGACATCCTCTGCGTCTGGAGGAAAGAAGGTTTGTACATAAACATAGAAGAGGATTCTTTACGGTAAGAGCAGTGAGACTATGGAACTCTCTGCCTGAGGAGGTGGTGATGGTAAGTTCACTAAGAGAGTTCAAGAAGGGCCTGGATGTATTTCTGGAGGGTAATAATATTACAGGTTATAGTTACTAGAGAGGGGTCGTTGATCCAGGGAGTTATTCTGATTGCCTGACTGGAGTCGGGAAGGAATTTTTCCCCCTAAAGTGAGGAAAATTGGCTTCTACCTCACAGGGTTTTTTGCCTTCCCCTGGATCAACTTGTAGGAAAACAGGCTGAACTGGATGGACAGATGTCTTTTTTCGGCCTTACAAACTATGTTACTATGTTACTATGTTACTATGTGGTAGTAAACTGCTGTATGGGCACACAGCAGGGCGCAGAAGGAAAGGTGCGCCAGATGGTTTTTGGAGGGCAAATTTGCTGGATTGGTTTTCAGACTCCATGTCCCATTTGAGGCCCTCCTGATGCACCACTACAGTAGAAACAACCAAACAGTGCCTGTATTTTGGAAACTAAGGGATAAGGTGACAGTGTTATTGATACTATTTTGGGGTACATATGATTTTTGATCGCTTTATATTACACTTTTTGTTAGGCAAGGTATCCAAAAATGCCTGTTCTGGCTCAGTTTTTTTTTTGTACAGTGTTCATCTGACAGGTTAGATCATGTGCTATTTTTATAGAGCAGGTTTTTACGGACGTGGCGATACCTAACATGTATAGTTTTCTTTATTTATTTAAGTTTTACACAATAATATCATTTTTGAAACAAAAAAATCATGTTTTAGTCTGTCCCTTGTCTGAGAGCTGTAGTTTTTTTATTTTTTGGGCAATTGTCTCAGGTAGGGGCTCATTTTTTGCGGGAAGAGGTGACGGTTAGATTGGTACTATTTTGAGGGGCATACGCCTTTTTGATCGCTTGTGATTGTACTTTTTGTTATATAAAGTGACAAAAATGGCTTTTTTTACACTGTTTTTATTTTATTTCTTTTACCGTGTTCACCTGAGGGGTCGGGACATGTGATATTTTTGTAGAGCAGGTTGTTACGAACGTGGCGATACCTAACATGATTGGGATATTTTTTTTCTTTTTTTACTAATTTCAAATTTAAGTATTGGGGGAAAAATAGGATTTTTTTAAACTTTTTTTTAACTTTTTTTACTTTTTTTTATTTTTTTACACTTTTTTTTACACTTTTTTTTAGACTCAGACCCACTTGGTTCTTGAAGAACCAGTGGATCTGATTGTTCTATAATACACTACAGTACACTATATAGTGTACTGTAGTGTACTGTCACTCAGTCTAAGCCTTCTCAGGCTCCTGCCTTTAGCAGGAGCCTGAACAGGCTTGATTACACCATGGCAAGCAGACGCTTCTGAAAGCGTCTGGTTGCCATGGTAACCATCGGGACGCTGCCAGAGCACAGCAGCGTCCCGATGGAAGGGGGAGGGAGCTTCCTCCCTCTCTTCAGCCCACACCATCGGCGCTGCCAGCACACCGCAGCGCCCGATGGGAGAGGGAGCTCCCTCCCTGTTAACCCCTTCCATACAGCGGTCCCTACGGACCGCGGCATGGAAGGGGTTAAACTGCTGACATCGGTGCCAGCACCGATGTCAGCAGTTTCAAGCAGAGTATCAGCTGTATGCTGATACTCTGCTTGCAAACGCTCGGCCATCCTGAAAAATCATTGCGGGCGGCACTCCCGCCGCAGCCGCCCGCACATCGCCCGCTCATTATATCCTCCCCCCACCCACCCAATCGGCCATCAGAGAAAACAGTGGGGTGGGGGGTGGGTGGGGGGACATATTCATATATATATATATTGTTAAATTTATTTATTTTTTTATTTTACAGGTTATTTCACTTACGATCGCTGCGATTGGCTAGTCTGAACAGACTAGCCAATCACAGCGATCGCTAGCCCGGGACCGCCCCCATCGGTCCCAGGCTGATAAGCTGAGACCCCTGGCTGTGTAAGTAACAGCCAGGGTCTCAGCGCTGTCACCATGTCAGCAGACATGGTGACAGTTTAATGTAATGACGGGTATACTCGTCATGGAGCGCTAAATAGCAGTGCTCCATGACGTGTATACTCGTCATATAGCGGGAAGTGGTTAAATAATCCTAATTTTGATCATCTTTCTGGGTTCTGTAGTCCACCCATTCCAGATATTACTTTTAGAGATGTGCAAAGTTTTGAAAAATATGATTCAGCAACTTTGCTGAATTTAGCCAAGAAATTAAAATAATTAAGAATTAATTCTTCACAAATCACTATAAATCAGGTATACACAGGCCACTCTTCCTTAGGGTATGGCCACAAGGAGTGGCTGTGCTGTGAGCAGGGTGCAGCCATGCTGCTGTGAACAACCACACAGCCAATTAGCCCACAGCTAATAAAGACTGCCCTGTATAGTCCTTCTTCATCGTTAATTGCTAGGCGGCACCTTTAAACAGGGGCTGTTACTGGTATGGGGGTTGGCTGGTTAGGTAGGGGGACAACATGCATGTTATTGCTGTTCTGGCCTGCAATCTCCTGTAGGTTATTTGACAGTAAACACTGAATATTAATCAGCTCTGAGATTCCCACTTCTCCAACCCCAGCCCTCTCCTGATCTACAGGTGGGAGCCCTTCTTCTGCCATCTACTTTTCCTCCTTTCAGACATCATCTAATATTGATGAGAATATGCAATCAGGAACACCCAGCTCCTCCTCTCTCTGCATCTTGTTGATTTTTCTAGGGCATGGAGACTTTGAAGGATGATTTGGAATTAATAAATAAAACTGACGTAGAATAAGTCCCCCTGCAGTCTCACTGCACTCTCCCTGCACTTTATTTTCCCAATATTGTTCTATTAATCATTTTCAGCAACACTGTCCCTAGCACATGTGCTTTTGCTACGTTTTTCCCTATGCTCAGCTCACAAGACGATGGAGGAGACCTCATAGGATGAAGGTTTTATAGGGCTCATTGCAACTCAAAGTTTTCCTAAAGTACGGACTGAATTACGCTTCAAATGCTTTGCCTCGCTCAAAACTAATTACTTTAGTTACTCTCCTCTGAACCCTCTCCTCTGCTATGTCTGCCTTGTTCACAGAAGCCCAAAACTGTACACTGTACCTCATGTGTGGTATGACTAGTGATTTGTAAAGTGGCAGGACTATGTTCTCATCATGGCCATCTATGCCCCTTTTGATGCAACCCATTATCTTATTGTACTTGGCAGCAGCTGCCTGACACTGGTTTCTAACGTTTAGTTTTCTGTGCACTAAAATTCCTCTTCCATGTCAGTGTTACCCAGTGTTT
Source organism: Rhinella marina (assembly GCA_900303285.1). Classification (NCBI taxonomy): domain Eukaryota; kingdom Metazoa; phylum Chordata; class Amphibia; order Anura; family Bufonidae; genus Rhinella; species Rhinella marina. Next base: position 37,912 of record ONZH01019790.1, on the reverse strand, counting down.
TACCATTTAGTATGTACTGGTGACTTGCGTAATTCCTTCCCATGTGCATTACCTTACATTTGTCAGTGTTAAACCTCATCTGCCACTTCTCTGCCCAAGCCTCCAATCTATCCAATTCCATCTGTAGCAGTATACTGTCCTCTTCTGTGTTAATTACTTTACACAGTTTAGTGTCATCTGCAAAAATTGATATTTTACTGTGCAAGCCTTCTACAAAATTATTGATAACTATATTGAAGATAATAGGGCATAATGCTGACCACTGAGGACGGAGTAGAGCTGGAGAGGGTTCAGAGGAGAGCAACTAAAGTAATTAGTGTTGAGTTAGGTGAAGCATTCGAAGCAGAATTCGTTCCGAAGTTTAGGAAAACTTTGGTTCGAAATGAATTGGAATTTCCTTGCGCTTCATGGTAACAAATTAGTTTTTCCTAAAATGATGGCTGCCTTGTTACAAAGAGAAAGTAAGAAGCCCGGGAACACAAGATCACCCATAATGCCGAGCAGCCAGCCAATCCCTAGATCCCTAGCCATCTCCTGTGATGTCACAGCCTTACAAAACCCTCATGCATCTGAGTATGTTCTGTTAATTAAATGTATTATCTGGCAGCGCAGAAGATGTCAGAGACCAGCATAAAATGCTGGCCTATGATAAACTTCCCCCAAGTTTTTTTGTTTTAGCTTAAACCTATTCCATTAATTACACTCACAGATGAAAAGAACACCTAAAAAATGCTTTATTAGCAACTAGTGCGTAGGGACTAACATAGAAAGATATTTATATTAAGAGAGGAAATGACACAAAAATAAAAACTCCCTCAGCTAGGAAAGATAAAGCAGTCATGTGCTGCATATATTATTCACTATGCTAAGTAGAAGGACGGTTGTTATTTTTAAAGGCTAGTTTGCCTATGACAACCGCAATAAAACTGCACTGTGGGGATATAGTTCACCTAGATCAATAAACAGCCAGGTATGCTGCCGAGATCATCAAGACCCAACTGTGTACTACAGGTCAAAAGGTCTGTTATGGTGATGGGGGATTGCTTGTAATAGCAGTTAGTATCCCCTATAAATATGTTCTGTTGCAATCATATATGGCTGCTCCTCCTGGTATCTCACCCGCCAACAGGCTTCAAAGTGAGCGGATGCCGCATGTAGCAATTTGTATTGCTTACAGAAAATGAGATAATTGCTAACAATGTAACCAGTAGTGTTAGTTTGTACTCCCAGAGAATACCAGGACATCCCCGGTTACTGCTGGAGAGCCACCACACATCCACTGGTATAAACAGCAAGGATATATATCTCCATTCATAAACAGGGTGGTCAGACACCCAACTACCCCCCAGTGACAAAACTCCGCTACTGCTCCTACATATATACACTACGCTCGACGCGTTTCATCTTGATAAGAATCATCAGGAGCATTGAAAGAGGTATATGTACAGGTAGCAAGCAAAGAGAATGGTCACACTGATGGTGTGTGACCATTACATCGGCGCTATAATGGCCGCTCGCGGCCGCCGACGCCGCGGGTATATAAAACTAAGGCCACTCCCCTATTGGGTGGAGCTATGAGGCAAGTCAACCAATAACCACCGGAAAGGGGCGGACGGCCCTGCATCATAGTGCACGCCCCCGGTGCATATCGCCGACAGGATAATGTCACATATGCTCACTAGTGATGTATACAATTAAAGGGATGATACTAGCAAGAGCTTCATTATTAATAGCCGGATAAAGGGAACAAACAAGAAATGTGAAGGGACCAACGGGTACGTAGGCATTAGATGGATTCAATCAGGCAGAGTATGCCAGTACAGGAGATGACCAATAATATTAGATTGGTGAGTTTATGAGCATCACAAGATGGTAAGGATGCCTACAGATCAGCAGGCATCCCATAAAATCAAAGTGACACTATTCATATGAAACATAGATACGAGATATGCTCATTAAGCCCATGGGGGCGAACTGTCCCCAATTTAAAAGTCCATTGGGCTTCTTCCATTAATTATCTCCTAACTGTAATCTCGTTGCTTTCTTACAAGTTGAGTACCGTAGATGTTTCTAAGATTTGGGCTGCATTTTACCTACTTTAGAGTTAAGAAAGCAACCCATGAGAACCAATATACCATACTGTAAATGCAAATATATTATCCCACAGAGAATGAACTTGGAAGAGAACCATTTTTTTTTATTTCACACTGCAGTCAATGTTGTATCAGAGCACAGGCCCTTGGTCTATTATAAGAAATCACAATTCTGCTGAGTCAGCAGGGAAGTCAGCGTATAACAAATCCCTTTGGATACTTTGCAATAAATCATACTTAGCTGTAAACTCCACTAACAATTTAAGGAAGAGATATTATGTCAGTGTTACATGGGGGGATTTTTAGAAGCACATAATGTTAAAGACGAATACAATAAAACAGTATTAGCCTTTGGCAAGCAGCATGTTGTTATGTTCTATCGAGTGTGCTGAACAACTGCAATGCAGATCTTAATCTTGCCTGCTACATATATGATTAATCCTGTTCTGCTCTGGAAGAAAGGTTTAGTGACAGTATGAATGAAATATTATCCAAATGAAGCTAATTTATAATTTTCCTTTGTAAAAGAGCATATATAGTCAGATCATCTCCCCCAATAGGACTGATACGCTTGCATATAACAATTAATAAAGTAAAAGCTTATTCATATTTATTGGAAATCTCTTCATCATGTAGAGTTTAATAATCAGGATGGATTCTTATCCGTGATACGTGGGCGGACAGGTGCGGCATGATCCTTCTTGTAGTCTTTCTTGGCTTTCTGGACATGATTCTAATGATTTGCATTTAAATGTTTTATTTCAATATCTTGTATTTACATACAATAATAAATTGGAAATGACCCTTAAAATGTGTGCTGATTAAAGAAAGTGATGTTAATTGGTCCAGAATGGATGTGTCAGAAGGGTTTTGGCAATGTAGCGCTCATACACACAGGGACAGTGTAGCCTAGACTTCCCAGACCCACTATGCCTGCCTACTTGCACAATCACCCTACGTGGTGACCCACAACTGGTCGACAGTCCCTATACTGAGTACATGAAAGAAAGACTGAGAAAATAATCAAAACACAAAAAGCTAGGTCATACTGTCGCAAGATCAGAAGCTAGCCGGACTATGAAGAACAAACTCACCAGAAGCAAAACGAGAAGTCAGACGGGCAAAAGGTTCAATACCAGGAGAGTCCATACAAACCAAATCAGTCACCAAAAGCTGGGAACAAAGTCACTAAAACTGAATCCAGAGTCAAAGTCCAGTCACAATACTACAAACCACCAGAAGAGGGAGCAAGAAGAACAGGAAATTCACAAGCAGGGACGCGCTCATGTCAGTGTCCCTGCATGTCGGGTCACGTTACTGCCCAATGCACCCTGACATTCGGGAGCTCCAGCGTACTTCCTGATAGGTCTGGGGCTCCACTGTGAGAGACGGCCAGGCCACACTTCTGGTTCCCGGGCAACCAGATGCCTTTGCTGTTTGGAGGTAGTGGCAGCCAGGGGAACCATTACAGGATGGTTTCCAATAGTTCTTTTCATACAGCAAGGAGTTTTTACCTGATTGCATGATGACTCCTGTTATAGATTTCGGTATGAACCCATCATTAACCTAGACCACCATAGCATCAAGGCATTCTGACACATCAATATGACGCCAGCACAGTACCAGCATTGTACCTGATTATCTAATGCCACTAACATCATACTCTTATGTATCTATGTTCATATTTTGGTCCCCTGAAGAACCAGATATTGATATGGGGAAATGTGTTGGATCTGATAACAAAGTTCTGGAAGATTTTTAGCTTCACATAGGTGACAACAAGGGTTTAGCCAATGAGAAGTGCAGTCGTCCCCAAGATATAACTTGATCATTTATTGAGGCAACGTTTTTTGTCCATAAAGTATTGTTGATATTATCTTGTGTTTATAATATTAAGTTTTTTATTTTTTTATTTTAACCCCTTTGTGCATTTTCACATACATGCACAGGGGGAATGTGGTCTCTTGCTGAATCCCCACATGTATGTGATATGATCAGGTGGGTGCAAGAGCTGCATCCGCCCGATGAGCAGCATGGGCCCGGCTGTTACTGACAGCCAGACACCTGCTGTATCTGCCAACACTGCTGAAAATGCTGATGGCGGCAAACTAACAGGCATGTGCATCCATCGCCCCCCCGCGCTGCCGTGACAGGGGGCTGATGGTTGCTATGGCAGCCCCGATGCCTTTCATAGGCATTGGAGGCTGCCATCTACGAAAGCCTAAGAGATCCAGACCCCCATTTTTTGTCACCTTGCCCCCAAAAAAGTATAATATTGATTGATGAAAAAATAATATGTATCCAAAAATGGCACCAATACAAACTTCAGCTCTTCCTGCAAAAAACAAGTCCTTACACAAGACAATTGGCAAAAAATAAAAGAAATATGGCTTTCAGAAAATAGACACAAAAAACATGAATTTTTCAACAAAAATTCCGGTTACCAGAAAAATAACTTATGTTTTAGACTACTTTTAGACTAAGACCGTTCAGTAGGAATAAAAGATGTTTTCTTCCACTGCTACCCATTGCGTGTCCTCATAAATTACCATGGCATCGACCTGTAGTTCAGGCCACCTTCAAAAGAAGGACTTTAAACCCACGCCCCAGGTCTCTCTGAGCCACGCCCCCAACTCAGTCAGGCCGCGCCCCCTCCCACTCCGCAGCCAACGGGGATTGAAAAAATGAAGCTAAAATTCATTGTCTGTCAGCTGCAGGAGTAGGTTGGAGGTTGACTTTCTTTCTGCAACGACAACCAGAAACACTAAATGAAATAGATGAAATATACCCGTGGGAAGCAATGTTTTCTTCCACTGCTACCCATTGCGTGTCCTCATAAATTACCATGGCATCGACCTGTATTTCAGGCCACCCTGAAAATAAGGACTTAAAAGCAACCCCCTCCAAAGTCCCGCTAAACCATGCCCTCGGTCAGGTCACTCCCCCTCCCACTCCGTAGCCAATGGGGATTGAAAAAATGAAGGTAAAAATCAACTTCTGTCAGCTGCATTGACTTTCTCTCTGCACACACACAAACACTAAATGAAATAGACGAAATATACCCAGGCGAAGCCGGGTCCTTCTGCTAGTATTGTATAAAACTGAAATAGCAAAATAGACATATTAGATATTGCTACGTCCATAATGACCTGCTCTATAAAAGTATCAAATTATCTACCCCCTTAGGTAAGCACTGTTAAAAAAAAAATAAAAACTGTGCCAAAATACCCATTTTTTTGTCACCTTGTCCCAGAAAAGTGTTATATTGAATGATCAAAAAAATCATATGTACCCAAAAATGGTACCAATAAAAACGTCAGCTCTACCTGCAAAAAACAAGCCCCTACAGAAGATGATCAGCAGAAAAATAACAGAAATGTAGCTTTATGAAAATGAAGACACCAAAAGATGATTTTTCTTTTCAAAAATGCTTTATGTGAAACTAAAACAAAAAATACATATATTTGGTATTCGCATTTTTGTCAATCTGCTCTATAAAAACAACACGTGATCTATCCTGTCAGAAGAACTCCGTAAAAAAAATTCCATTCCTCTCCAAGTTTCATTATATCACCCCAGGTCTCTATCTGCATCTTCCCCTTCGATAATGTAATTACCCCCCCCCCAGTCCCTAGTTTAAACAATCCTACAACCTTCTAGCCATCTTCTCCCCCAAAACAGCTGCACCTTCCCCAGTGTTGGACTAGGGTGCCTAGGGCCCACCATTATATTTATTTTAGGGGCCCACCATACGGATACATTAAAATATTACCTGCTCACACAGCAGAAAGATGCTACCAGATGATTGAATACGGGGGTCCCTGCAGCAACATTGAGAAAGTAGGTCCTGGGGAGAAGAGGACACTAGCTAGCTTTTCTCTATACCTAGAAGTCATCTCAGCTCTGATCGTGTCTATGCGAATAAACTTGGTAGTTTCTTTAATAATCAAGTTTTTTATATGAACATAAGCTGTTGTACATTGAATGTGTACATATGTAGTGCAATAAGTCTAGTGTTATATGCCATTTGTGCAGGGGTGGGAGACTAGGGATCCACCTTGCTCAGGGGCCCGCTGGGGGATTCACTGAGCCTGACCTGCCTCATTAAGGTAAAGCCCATCCCCATGACAGAGCCTTTAGACAACAGAGAAGTCAGCCCAATTCTCCAGGAACCCAAACCCCTCCTTCCAATACAAGCTCTTAAGCCACTTGTTAATCTCCCTAATCTCTTGCTGCCTTTCTTGTGTGGCTCGTGGAAAAGGTAGTATTTTGGAAAATGCTACCTTTGAGATCCTTGTCCTAAGCTTGTGACCTAAATTCCTAAAATCATTTTTATGGACATCTTACCTACCTCTAACTTTGTCATTGGTTCCATAGTGGACCATGACCGCTGGATCTTCATCAGCCTCTTCCAGTAATGTATCAACCTGATCAGAAATATGTCAAACTCACGCGCCAGAAAGACGATTGAGGTTCCTAGTCTTTGTGACAGATCACCATATCTTTACCCATAATAACTGAGTCTCCCATTACCAGCACCTGTCTGGTCTGCTCTGGTCCCCTGCTTGCTGGAGTTGACATTCCCCTGATTGGCAGAAGGAGTGTCTTTCTGCAGCAGTGCTATCCCTAAACTGACATCCCCCATGTCAACCATGCAAACCCCCATCCCCCACTGTCAACCATGCAAACTTGTTGGGGTGTGTCAGATAAGCACTAGCCTCCCTAGCACTCTACCCTCTAACCCACTTTCTGTTATCCAGCTACCTACCGCACTTTCCTGATCCTCCATACTAACACACTTCCCCCCACAACTACCCCATAGAGTGCCTGCTCAGTGAGCTGCAAACTCTTTTCCAAATTGCCAATGCTTCTCAGTGTTGAAATTCGCTCATTTAAATACAGGATGTGCGATTCCAAATGGGCAAGATGTGCACTGGACTGCATTGTCAATAATTGAACACATACTAATAGGGATTACACAAGAAAAGAGAAAGAAAAAATATAGTGCAATGAAAAGCAACTGACATAGTATAGCTCCCTCCTAAGGTCTCCAAATCTAAAGTTACTTAATCTTAAGTCACACACTTAATACACGCACTTGAAATAAAAAATATGAGCGCTCACAAACTCAAACATAATTAACAACAAATTACCAAAAAACATTTATAAATGTCATGCCTAGTTTTAGGTGCAAATTAAAGGGGTTGTCCGAGTTATTTTTTTGTTCTTTGTATGTTACTAAATTGTCAAGTATAACAACTTTCCCATACACTTTGTGCTTCTAAAGCTGCTTGTTTGTCAGATTTCACTGAGGGTCACATGACCTGTGATGTCACCTTATCTCCCTGCTCTGTGATGTTTCGTGCACAAGCTTCAGAGATTAGATAACAGTCTGTACAGAGACGTCACTGGCCACGCCCCCCAGCACTGCCGCTGCTATCTGCTCTCTCCCTGGATTCCTTCGGGTAAAACATTAAAGGGGTTGTGCAAGTTATGAAAAAAAATATAGCACTGTAAATCTGATGGGTAGCAATATATAACTACGTTCAGCAAGTTTTAGGCAAAAAAAATCTATATTTCCTCATTTCCCTGGTTCTCTGCTGGTCTTTGTTTACATGTAGTAATAACAATCTCTGTCCCTCCCCCCTTCTCTGCAAAGGCAGTGAATATAAGTGCTGTGAGTACATGTCTAATTTACAGTGCTATATTTTTTTTTTCATAACTTGGACAACCCCTTTAATGGTCTAAACAATGTAAACCATCCAAGAATCGTCATTAGGACTGTGAGAATTGTGTTCATGTCAGATTGGCCAAATTTGTCACAATGCATACATCACTTTGATAAATTTAGTCCATCTTGTGACTGCCTGTTTATGCACTCTTGTAGACAACATTAGTAAATGTGCGCCATTGTGTCTTGTCTACATCCTGATAGAAATTAGTATTATTCTTGCTCTTGTATCAGTATGATTTATAATGAAAATCATTATAGGAAACGTCACTACAAATACCACAGTGTCCAACAAACAGTTATATCAAGCCATTTATTTCTAAAAACTGATAATTTATATGCTGTCCTGGCACTAGAGCTCTTGATTATTGAAACATCTGCTACAAATCAAAGCAGCCTGTTCCAGTATACACAGTCTTTTTTCCGGCTAAGAACTTTACTAAGAACGTTATATTGTTGGGGTGTGTGTCTGCAGGACATGAAATACCATGTATTACATATACTTCCTGCCAGTAAAGGCCAGTCAGGTCTGATTCAGTGTCTGCTGCAGCAGACGAATGGGCAAAAAAAGCCTGCCGGTGATCTTGGGATTAATAGTGGTTATGCTGGCTGCATTGACTGAGAGATGGCAGCTGCAACAAGAAAAGGCAAAGACAGCCTTCTATTTGTGAGTGCAATTTACAATATGCTGAGCTCTAGAGAGGCCTGAGGTAACTGGGAGAAGGAAAATGGCTAGTTGCCTCCAAAGGGTTTATACACCCAAGCCATCAATATTAGGAGAGGAAGTTGGATTGAGCTGATTTCTTGTAACAGCGGATGCGGATCGCCGATGTTCACCTACTCACCACTGCGGGCACAGGCTCCATGCTTGGGCGAGCACTGCCCTCCCTGGCTGCTTCTGTCATTGCCTGTCTCCAGCTGCATTATAGGGTAGGTAGCAGTGGTGATCTGCTGCCAGTGTCTCTTCATGCACTGTTCCGGTCTTGGACTCTGTGTCTGCAGATGCCAACAAACCACTTAAAGCTTATGAAATATCAGTAATATGTATGATAAGATATCCTTAAAGGGGTTGTCCCAATTCAGCAAGTGGCATTTATAATGAAGAAAAAGTTAATACAAGGCACTTACTAATGTATTGTGATTGTCCATATTGCCTCCTTTGCTGGCTTGATTCATTTTTCCATCACATTATACACTGCTTGTTTTCATAGTTACGACCATCCTGCAATCCATCAGTGGTGGCCGTACTTGCACACTATAGGAAAAAGTGTCAGCCTGTCTGGTGGCCGGGACTGTGAGAGCTCATATAGGCTGGTGCTTTCCCATAGTGTGCAAGCATGGTAACCACTGCTGGATTGCAGGGTGGTTGTAGGGAGGGTACTCCCCATGTAAAGGTCCTCAGTTAAAAACCAAAAAAACTGTGAAAGGTCCTCTTTAAGGTGTTTTAGCCTTTTTAACCCTTTCACTCCCGGAGGTTTTTTCGGTCATGCATTTTCATTTTGCGCTCCCTGCCTTCAAACAGCCATAACTCTTTTATTTTTCTGTTCACATAGCTGTATGAGGACTTGTTTTTTGTTTTTTGAAAGAATTGCACTTTGAAAACTGTAATCCTCACCAGCGAGGATTACAGTTTTCATATGGTGTACAGACACCCAGATTGGCCACACGGGGTGTCTGTACACCACCCGGAAGCGAATGCTTCCGGGTTCAGACGCAACTAGATGCCGTGATCACGTGTGATCACGGCATCTAAACGCCCAGGAAGACGCCGCCGATGGCGGTAAGTAGCGGCAAGTCTCTGCTGTTAGAAACAGCAGAGACTTGCCGGCCATGACGCCCGCCGCACTTGCGAGCGGGCGCCATGTGCCCGCATCGCCCCAGCGCCGTACATGTACGGCGCTGGGAGTGTAAGGGTTAAAGGAAATCTGTCAGTTTGTACCTATGACACTGGCTGACCTGTTACATGTGCGCTTGGCAGCTGAAGGCATCTGTGTTGGTCACATGTTCATTTGTGCCCACATTGCTGAGAAAAATAAAGTTTTAATATATGCAAATTAGTCTCTAGGAGCAACGGGGGCGTTACCATTGCTCCTAGAGACTCAGCTCTCTCTGCAACTGCTGTGCCCTCTACACTTTGATTGACAGAGCCAAGCAATGTAAACGTGATCACCTCCACCTGGCGCTATCAACCAACGTGCAGAGGGCGCGGCAGTTACAGAGATAGCAGAGCCTTTTTTTTTTCAAACAGACCCACTTTTTTTTTCAAGGGCTGTATTGTATTGCAGCTTAACCCCATTCATCTATATGCTGCAATACCAGACACAGCCCATAGGCAAGAGTGGCACTGCTTATGGTCTATTTTTCTCATATTATAAAACTCCATTAAATTTCTAATTGCCGGTTAATTATTAATAGTATACTGATGTAATGACATTCATGATATTGCCATTACATCAGTATACTACTGATGTTTATAATATTTTCAGATTTCTGGAGGTTTAAACTTACAATTATGAAGCAAAATAAAGTAAAAACTAAAGCCCTATAAAATACCAACACACATAAAAAGCTTTTTATTCAAGAGACCTTCCGATTCTGCAATCAGTTCCCTGCTGGGGAAAGGTATAAAAACATCTGTTTTGTTGGATAAGGTTAGCTATTTCAAAGCACATGTAATGCTATCACCTTGTAGAAATATACCATAAAAAAGTCTAAAAATGGAATTGATTTTGTGCTCCAGACAGAAAAGCAGGCTGACTGTACAATTTTAGCAGACTGCTTTATATAATAGAAAAGGTATGTATTCACATAATGGCTGAAACAATCTGTTCACATTGGAATTATATCTATCAATAGAGTTTAAACACTTCTATTTATATGCCAGATCATGATGTATTGCTTGTGTGTTCTCATAGAAGTTGTACATCTCATTACCGAGCTCATGTAAAGATGTGTTCACCTGTCATCTATTGTAAAGCCAAAAATGACATTATTTTTGTTATGACTTCATTGAATTCTTCAGCTGCACGCTATACAGGAAAAGAACATGCATTTTGGCTTTCAGCTTCTGGTACATGGAGATAAGGACTAAGTCACTCATCTATCATTAAGAAAGCAAAGGAGCTTAACCTCACAGTTCTTCCACTTGCAGATTTGTCAGAGATTTCAGCCCACCAGAACATTGCGGTATAATAAATATATAGCATGAAGTACAAGCAAATAAAATTTTAATTTGCTTTTCTCAATGGTAAAATTAATATATACATGAATTCTAATAGTGAAGAGATTCTTCTTTGAATGCCTCTCTTCTAGAGTTGAGCGAACGTGCTTGTAACTAGCACTGTACTGCTCGGATCCCCTGCGCTTGAATGGCCGCAGGCATCCGGATCCGTCCTCACCTGACTGTAAGTCAATGGGGGCGGATCCGTTTGGTATGACACACGAGTGCATTCAAGCGCAGGGGATCCGAGCAGTACAGTGCTCGGTACGAGCACGTTCGCTCAACTCTACTCTCGTCCAATGCAGGGGCGTAGCGAGGGGGGGGCAGGCGGGGCATGTGCCCGGGTGCAGAGGCGGGGGGGGCGCACTCACCCGGCAGTTCTTGTGCGGCTCGTTTACATAGTGAAGCAGGGAGGCCTCTCCTCTCCCTGCTTCACTGTACTAACAAGCTCCAGCGCTCCCCCTGCAGGCGGCACATTGCGCTGCTGGCTGTGGGAGGAGCGCTGAAAGCCCAGGAGTGGGCCTCCGGCACAGCCAGCGGCGCAATGTCAGTGAGGGAGCCCATCATCAGGGAAGCAGGTAAGTATGCATTTTGTTTTTTTTTTATTTCATAAAGACTGGAGCCGAGGCAAAAGGGGGCAAGACTTGCTTCTGGTAGAGGAAATAGAGGCTTGATCTCTCTATTTCTATACTCCATTTATAAAACAATGGGAAAAAGAGTTAAACCTTCTATTTTTGGAAACTGACACTAAATTAATATTGGCCAATTCTCGTGGCATTTCTAGGTGAATCAGGATGCAGGAGAACTCGTATAAACTTCTTACTAGGTGGTATCGTACACCAGAACAGCTACATAAGATTGATCCTGTTCTTCCTAGTGAATGCTGGAGGTGCCACAAAGCAATAGGTACGTTAGGGCATATATGGTGGTCATGCCCCATAAAAGCTAGCTACTGGAGGGACATTGAGCAGGCCATTAATGACATCTGCTCATTGCAGATCACCTTTTCACCATCTTTGGTGTTGCTCAATCTTCCTACCCCTTCGTGTCCAATCACAAAAGGTCACCTACTCTCTTTGTTGCTTATGGCAGCAAAACTTCTTGTCCCGCTACACTGGCTTGACGAGGCCCCGCCGTCTTTGGAGGAGTGGAGACATAGGGTCCAAGAGATCTATCGGATGGAGGGGCTCTCTAGTTGGGAGGCTCTCTCCCATGATAGGTTACTTCAATTATGGGATCTTTTGAGAGAGTGGTATAAGAGTGTCCATATTTAAACCTTTGAGGAGATTTCCTACTGTTTTACCTCAATTTGCAGGCATCTGAAGTGTACGCACCTATGACATGTCAATGTGGCTATCCTTACATCTTGTGCAGGCTTGTAAGATATACCTGATATATTGTATCTGATATAATGAGTGGAGCTTATTGTTATGTTTTACTTTATTCTGTTTTGTTTTACTTATTTGCTCACTTGGTGTTACTTCACTGACTTTTGTGTATCTTTAAACTGAAAATAAAGATTCTCAAAAAAAAAGGGGGCAAGACTACAGTGAGGGGGCACCTGTGAGGGAGCATATATTACTGTCACATTACTACAGTGAGGGGGCACCTGTGAGGGAGCATATATTAATGTCACATTACTACAGTGAGGGGGCACCTGTGAGGGAGCATATAATTAATCTGGTATTACTACAGTGAGAGGGACACTAATTAATCTGACATTACTACAGTGAGGGGTAATATAATTAATCTGGCATAACTACTGTGAGGGGCATGTATCTGGGCATAACTACTGCAAATTTGAATCCTTGCCCCGGGTGCAGGAAAGCCTAGCTACACCTCTGTGCAATGTCTCCATACAGTGCTATAGGTGTCCCCTGTCATATTAATACTGTAACATGCTTCAAACTAAACAAAGGACAATATACTTTACTTGTCATCTATTTGAAAATTGGTAATACAATTTAACAAATTCTAGAGATGTAGCTCACACATGATGACTTAAAACAGGTTATTTAGATGCAACACCGCTTGATAGCACTTATCTCAAAAGCTCTGATCATGCTGCATTTTGTCTGTATGTTTTTATTATTTGTGTTCAAGTAAGGCTACTTTCAGACTTGCGTTTGCAGGATCCGTTTGTGAGATCCGCCCAGGCTCTCACAAACGGATCCGTCATGATAATACAACCACCTGCATCCGTTCTGAACGGATCCGTTTGTATTATCTGTTACATAGTAAAGACGGATCCATCTTGAACTCCTTTGAAAGTCAATGGAGGACGGATTTGTTTTCTATTGTGTCAGACAAAACGTATCCGTCCCCATTGACTTACATTGTGAGTCATGACGGATCTGTTTGCATCAGTTTCTTCATGCGGACACCAAAATGCAGCAAGCAGCGTTTTAGTGTCCGCCCCCAAAACGGAATGGAGACTGAACTGAAGCAAACTGATGCATTCTGAACAGATCCTTCTCCATTCAGAATGCATGAGGACAAAACTGATCAGTTCAGGACCGTTTGTGAGAGCCTGTGACGGATCTCACAAACGGATCCTGCAAACGCAAGTGTGAAAGTAGCCTAATATAAATGACTCTTGTATAACCCTCTCACAGTAAGGGGTGTTTGAAAATTCTACACTGCTGGTAGCCCGTTTTACACTTTTAACATTTACAAATAACACTTAAATTACAAAATAATTAAAAACAATCATATTAAACTTGCATAACCGTATATTTTCTTAAAGTAGACAACTGGCACATTTTCAAAATACTACTCAGCACTTTATACTGTACACACAGGCACCTTCATGCAATGTTGTGTTAGTTTTTTTTAGTTTTTTTTTTTTAATTAATATTGATATTAGAGGCCAAAACGTTTAATCAGAAAGATATACCTTCCATGCATACTAAAAATGAAAATCCAATGTGCAGACACAGTTCATACCATTTATTCAAACTTGCTCATATGTTCATAAAATCATCAGACCTGGAAAGATTAATAATATTTTATGAAAGTGTGACTGTCTTTTAAAATTGAGTAGGCACGGAGATTTTAAGTACAGATTAGCAAATTTCTTCAAATTCATTTCATGTCTGAATCGTCAAATTTTCAAAAAATCTACATGAATCAGATATGGTCTAGTTGGCCTGAAATTTGGTATATGACACTCTGCGGTCTCCTACAATTTTTTTGGTATATATATATATTTTTATGAATTTTTGCTTCTTCCTATTTCCCTCCCTTTTAATTGTTGAGTGCAAGGTCAGCAATAGCAAATAATGTCAGAGTGGCACTGACATATATAGCTATGGGTAATCGCATGGTTGAGGGTGTAACAAATAGCATGTGTTATGCTTTTTCATAGTAGAAAGCTCCCAAAATTGTCCCTTATTGGGAGCAAATGGTGTTTAAACACATGCTGTATTATGTAAAAAAATGTTTTGTTTTCAACAAGCATTTCAAACATCATGCCTTAAAGACAGCAGATGCCTGCCTTATTTATACAGTGCACACTGAAGTGCCAATGTCAGAAAAACAGTGGCTTGTTCTGAACACACCTTTAAAAATTCTCCTTTTTATATGGGAACATCAGCAATGCAGTGTGGATGTGAAAAGGGTAACGTATGTAGGGGTAATAGTGGCAGCAATAGTAGAGCCGACAATAGTAGTACAGCATGAAACAGACAGCAAGTAGATGTTTGTATGTCTGTGTTAGGGTAGTAGTAGTAGTTGTTGGCTGTGTTGTGGTAATGGTAGTGGCAGAAGGGGTAAACAAAGTGGCAGTAGGGATATTAACAGCAGAAAGTAGCAGATGCAGCAGTGACAGGCGCCATATAGCACTGAACATGATGATAGAAGGACAGACAGGCACAGTGGTAGGTATGCAGACAATGCTAGTGGAATGATAACAGAGGCAGCCATACAATATGAAACACGATGATAGGCAGGCAGACAGTGGCAGTGGCATTATGGCAGAAGCAGCAGCAGTCATAGGGTATGGAACATAATGATAAGTAGACAGACAGCGGCAGTGGCATGATGCTGTCAGCAGCAGCATCCATAAAGTAAGGAATGTGATGGTAAACATGCAGACAGTAGCAGTGGCATGATGGCGGCGGCAGCACATGCATATCTATTCACTGACCTCAGCTGGAGGTTTATGAAAATCTTCACAGATCCATGTTTTGCTCATTTTAATGAATATTATGTTTTGTACTATACATTAGTTGAGGGTAACTTTATGTGTTTGGGTGTGACAAAACTATCACAGTTCCCCTTGCCTCTGTTGCCTTCATGCGGCAGCAACATCCAATTGCCAAGGGAATCAGGGCTGCAGGGTGACCTCTGCTAATGTTGGAGTCCAGGGTCAATGGAGGGGTGCGCCAGGGCTCCCGGGTGGCAGGGCACGTGGGTGGCAGCTCCAAGTGCGTGCAGGCCCGGCGGCGTGAGCAACCTTCCTTCTGTATAAAAGGTTGGCACCTGCATGTGCAGGTACTTTTGAATGTCTTGTCCTCTGGATCCCCCTACTGGTCCTTTGCATTTATTGAAGACTCCTTTGGCTTGGATTGCTGGATTTGGTATTGTGACTACATTTTTGGCTTCTGATGTTTTGGTAAACAAAGTGTGAATAGGACTTAGCCTCCTTGCTGTGGTGCTGCTTCACTGCAAAAAAAAATTGACCTAGTGAGCCAGGAAAGACATGTGTTGTTCCTGCCCATAACAGCTGCTCCAGGTGTCCACAAACGCGTGCATCTTGACGCACAGCGAGCATTGCAATGAACAGCCTATGTTCTCAGCCACCTGACAGTACAAGGCAGCGTTTTTTTTTGTGTTTTTTTTTTAGAAATAATAGCTGCTACATGTCTTCCAGCAAGGCAGAACACATGCCATCATCTCTCTAAAGGCAATGGTACTAAGTGTTACAGCAGTGACTGCACTGCCAGCAAGTTGGCCAGGCGGGAGTTAAGCTTGCAAACAAGCGGATTTCTGGGCTCATAAAGTTGTCTCCTGGCCTCACATCCCCTTATCGATGGCTGACGATGGAGCAGAGGAGGAGGAGTAGTATGAGCAAGACAAACATTAAATGATGATGATGATGACAAGGACATTGTACTGCATGTGGATGCGGCCTAGCTGCCACAAAGGAGACCAGGAGAAGGAGGACATTCTTGATGCTCTAGCTTTTGGCCACTGCTATTTTTCCACCGTAACTGGTAATGCCGCATCATGTGCTGCACTAGAGCTATGATACCTATGTTTGTGTTTGAACACCCAAGGCTTATTTTTAGCCTGTAGATATTGCACACAGCAAAGCTTTTATGTTTCGGCATTGAGGAGAAAAGCTGTTAGATGGGAGATATTCACACATTCCGCGCAGAGCTAGCACCCACATTATAAGCAGCATCACCAGTTCCTGAGCTGACCAGAAAAGAAGCAGATCTGACCCTGCTAGTTTTTTTTTGAGGTTCTGACCGTACGTTGCATCTGCTCTTTATTGACGCTGCCGACATTGCCACGACCTTCCTCTGATGTTACCTTATTCTTAGTCCCAGATCCCAACACACAATCACCACTATCGTTATCCTCGCCCTCCACATCACTTTTATTAGACTGTGTTCCTTGACCCCTCTTGACCACCTGCTCTGTATTTGTCCCAAGTGCCACTGTCGCCACCACTGCTCCTACTGCCATCACTGTGGCTACAAGTGCTAATACTTCTGCTACTACCATTATCACCAACACAATATGCATGGAGTCCCCCGCCTCCCTCTGAACCTACTCAGGGCAGTCCAAATGCTGACTGTTTTCAAACAGGTCATCAACAGGGAAACTCTCTTGAATATATTCCATGGCACATGACATGGAGTTTTGTTAACTCTTCTTAGGAAAAAAAGAAGGTGCCCCAATAGGACAGGACATTAAACCCAGAGAGGATGTGACTGAAAGGCTTCTTTGGGGTTGCAAGGAGGACGATCAGGAAGACTGGTGTGACCCTTAGCTTCAAGGCACAGTGTCAGACTCAGAAGTGACATTCACATCATCTTGTTTGACTGAGAGGAGGAGTGAGCCATTCGGTTCACAATCTCCTCTTTGTTCTCAGTAATAATGTGGTACCTCTTGGAAGCCATGTAGAACTGTAGCCTATCACTACTATTACTACTGGCTGAATGGCTGATGTTGCTACTGCTGCTACTAATCATATTCTGACTCTCAGATGATGAGGCAGGGGTCTTTTATTTTTCCCACTTTCGTTTTCCATTTTACTATGAGATTATTAAATGGCACTAGCAAAATTGCACATGTTTTTTCTGTATTTTAAAGACAATTAAATATCCATCTTCTGCAAAAATGCTGCACATTGGTATTGTCAATTTTCTTTGGTAATGCAGTTTTTGTAGTAAAATATATTTGAACTACATGTTATTTGCAGTATTAGAATGTGTTTGGTAACACAGGTATAATAATAATATTTTGCAGTGAAGTGTCTTTGATCTACACATTATCATGCAGTAATATGTTCACTAACAAAGGTATAACAATACAATTTTTTGCAGTGCAACATATTGATATAAGAATGCAATGTTTGCTGTAAAATGTCTTCAAACTGCATTTTATTATGTGTTTATTAAAACAGGTAATGTTTAAGAATGTAATTGTTTCAGTAAAATGTCTTTAAACTATACACTATGATGCAGAATTACACTTATTATCAACAATATAAGAATGCAATTTTTGCAGTAAAACATCTTTGAACTACACTGTGATATATTAATGCATCGACTAATACAGCTATAACAATGCAATTTTTGTAGTCAATGTGAACTGTATGGTCTGTTGCAGTAATGTGTTCACTAACACAGTTATAAAAATGAAATTTGTGCAATAAAATATATTTCAACTACACTGTATCTTGCAGTATTACAACACATTTTTGCAGTAAAAATAAAATGCGTTCAATAATATGGCAAAAATTAGCATTACTGCTTTTGTTCTAACTTCCCGTTATCCTGCAGTAATATGCAATACATTCAGTAACATGGGTATAATGCACTGAAAAACCCAATTACAAACAGTAAATTTAAACTAGTTTTTAGAAGAAAAAAATGCACAATTGCTCTGCATTTTGAGCAGAATATATACTTTGGGGGTGCTAGAAATAAGCCTATGAACTGTAGAAACAATAAAAACATGCTGTCTGTTCATATACAGAAAAAATAACCAGTCCCTCACTTCCTCAATCTATTTATATGCTTTCCCGTATCAGAGTCTGTAAAATATTCCCAATTATATCTATATATGTTCTCTTTGTATACTCTACTTATAGTGTCCCTATCACAGTACATTAGTGACATGTCTGTAATAGCTTTTTGTCAGACGCTGCCAAGACATCCTTCTAGTTCATAAGCTAAACACAGAATGGCAATTCTTACCAAAAGGACCTGACTGCTTATTTCCCCTTGATTGTCTGAAAAGGCTGTCTTTGAGTCCCTGAGACAATCAGGGCTGGCTGCTGCTCACTTCTTTTCAGTCATGTGATCTTCCATTTCCTCATGTTTTTTTTAAAATGCCAATATACATAATAAATTAGCATTGGGCACTGCCTATTATGCGATTTGTCAAAAGCGAATCGCAAAAAACTTTGGATTTGTTTGGAGGACAAATTTCTGTGAAATTTGTAACTAAACATATTAATTTGATACTGATTTGCTTATCTCTAATTTTAAGCATTTTTTAATATTATGCTTTATTAGGGAAATGTGATTATTTTTACTACAAAACTATATGTAAAGTGTTTTCTTAGCAACACTCTCTCTGTCTTTTGTGTACACAGTATGTGGAAGATGGCTATGTGTAATAAAGTGTAAAATGTCCTTCTTATCTACCTTCTTCAGCCCCTGTCTCTCTATATGTGCCCTAGGATATTTCCAACCTGAACCTGCTTATCTGACTTGCTGCCAGAACTGATTGCTGGTAGCATTGCACATTTCTCTATTCCCTGTGCTTTGGTTAGTGAAAGAAGAAAAAAAGAGATCAGCACTGACAGAGAGAGCGCAGTTAATAGAGAAATATGCAGAACTTTCAGTGATCAACACAGGCAACTAGTTAAATGGGCAGAAATATGGTAGGGCACATGTAGTGAGGAAAATAAGAGACAGGCTGAGAAGCCTACCTTTGTATGTTAAACATGGCCATCTTCAGTATTCAGTAGATGCTGAAGACGGTTAAAAAAGAAATGTGCAGAACTGTCAGTGATCCACACAGGCAGCTAGTTAGATGGGCAGAAATATGGTAGGGCACATGTAGTGAGGAATATAAGAGTCAGGTTGAGAAGCCTTCCTCTGTATGTTAAACATGGCCATCTTCAGTATTCAGTAGATGCTGAAGACAGCAACGCTCAGTTAGATTGTTACTAGGGAAACACACAACATGCTGTTTTCTAGCTAAATTAACACCTTTTACAAAAAAAATATATTAAAAACAGGTTAAAATCATCTTTCCTGCACAAAATTAAAAATAAATTGAACTGACAATTACACTTTAAAGGCTGTGTACACCTTTTGGGGGCAATTGTTTTTTTTAAATTATAAGCAATGTACTAATTTGAGCTAAATATATATTTTTTAAATTGGTCTTTGTTAAAAATGTTGAACCCCTGTCTCTGTGTAGCCTTCAGTTTCTCTAGTCGTGGCCTCTGAATTTTTACTTAGTTTATCATGTAGGTCAGCTGACGACTCGTTATCTCTGATCTCTGACTGTAGAAACAGTCATTATAGCTCAATTCTTATCTTACTAGTAAATATGTGGTCTTTTTAACCTTTTAGCAATTTTAAGATGAGAATAGTTGTATTAGTGCATTGGTATATGTATATAAAATGTAGAGGATGTATATAATAATATATAGTAGGACATACATAAAGTGTTTCACTATATTATATCCTGTTGGTAATTGGGATAATACAACCCCTCTCTATATATAGACATATATTCGCATCATGATGTATCAGATGTTTTTATTCTATTTTATTTGTATATTTTTTGTTTGTTTATTTATTTATTTATTTATTTATTTATGCCTCTTTCTACTGTTTCCTATAGGAGTTCTCTATTAAAGGTAAATATGATTTTAAATGACATGTTTTTTGTTTATTTATTTATGTCTCTTTCCACTGTTTTCTATGGGAGCTCTCTATTTCAAGGTAAGTATGATTGTAGATGACATATGAATATCTTTATTCAATTCTTTCTTATAGTATTGCAAATGTTTTCTCTAGGTACAAGGTAAGGGGTGAAGGTAAGAGGTAAGTATTAATATTTGAATTTCAGCTTATGCAGTAAATATATAGTTATTTCTTTCAGGAATGTTGGAGTGAAGAGTGTTGCAGTTGAGAATATTGTAGTGAAGAATGGGCATGGGGGCCTGTTGCAGTGGAGAATATTGTAGTGAAGAATAGGGATGGGGCCCCGGTTGCAGTAGAGAATATTGTAGTGTATATTGGGATGGGGGCTGTTGCAGTGGAGAATATTGTAGTGAAGAATGGGGATGGGGGCCGTTGCAGTGGAGAATATTGTAGTGAAGAATGGGGGCCGTTGCAGTGTAGAATATTGTAGTGAGGATTATATTTTTATTTTTATATTTTTATTTTTTTAAATATTTTTCACATATTTTTACCAACATACAGTACAGACCAAAAGTTTGGACACACCTTCTCATTCAAAGAGTTTTCTATATTTTCATAACTATGAAAATTGTAGATTCACACTGAAGGCATCAAAACTATGAATTAACACATGTGGAATTATATACTTAACAAAAAAGTGTAAAACAACTGAAATTATGTCTTATATTCTAGGTTCTTCAAATTAGCCACCTTTTGCTTTGATTACTGCTTTGCACACTCTTGGCATTCTCTTGATGAGCTTCAAGAGGTAGTCACCTGAAATGGTATTCCAACAGTCTTGAAGGAGTTCCCAGAGATGCTTAGCAGTTGTTGGCCCTTTTGCCTTCACTCTGCGGTCCAGCTCACCCCAAACCATCTGGATTGGGTTCAGGTCTGGTGACTGTGCAGGCCAGGTCATCTGGCGTAGCACCCCATCACTCTCCTTCTTGGTCAAATAGCCCTTACATAGCCTGGAGGTGTGTTTGGGGTCATTGTCCTGTTGATAGATAAATGATGGTCCAACTAAATGCAAACCGGATGGAATAGCATACCGCTGCAAGATGCTGTGGTAGCCATGCTGGTTCAGTATGCCTTCAATTTTGAATAAATCCCCAACAGTGTCACCAGCAAAGCACCCCAACACCATCACACCTCCTCCTCCATGCTTCACGGTGGGAACCAGGCATGTAGAGTCCATCTGTTCACCTTTTCTTCGTCGCACAAAGACACAGTGGTTGGAACCAAAGATCTCAAATTTGGACTCATCAGACCAAAGCACAGATTTCCACTGGTCTAATGTTCATTCCTTGTGTTCTTTAGCCCAAACAAGTCTCTTCTGCTTGTTGCCTGTCCTTAGCAGTGGTTTCCTAGCAGCTATTTTACCATGAAGGCCTGCTGCACACAGTCTCCTCTTAACAGTTGTTGTAGAGATGTGCCTGCTGCTAGAACTCTGTGTGGCATTGACCTGGTCTCTAATCTGAGCTGCTGTTAACCTGCAATTTCTGAGGCTGGTGACTCGGATGAACTTATCCTCCGCAGCAGAGGTGACTCTTGGTCTTCCTTTCTTGGGGCGGTCCTCATGTAAGCCAGTTTCTTTGTAGCGCTTGATGGTTTTTGCGACTGCACTTGGGACACTTTCAAAGTTTTCCCAATTTTTCGGACTGACTGACCTTCATTTCTTAAAGTAATGATGGCCACTCGTTTTTCTTTACTTAGCTGCTTTTTTCTTGCCATAATACAAATTCTAACAGTCTATTCAGTAGGACTATCAGCTGTGTATCCACCTGACTTCTGCCCAACACAACTCATGGTCCCAACCCCATTTATAAGGCAAGAAATCCCACTTCTTAAACCTGAAAGGGCACACCTGTGAAGTGAAAACCATTTCAGGTGACTACCTCTTGAAGCTCATCAAGAGAATGCCAAGAGTGTGCAAAGCAGTAATCAAAGCAAAAGGTGGCTACTTTGAAGAACCTAGAATATAAGACATATTTACAGTTGTTTCACACTTTTTTGTTAAGTATATAATTCCACATGTGTTAATTCATAGTTTTGATGCCTTCAGTGTGAATCTACAAGTTTCATAGTCATGAAAATACAGAAAACTCTTTGAATGAGAAGGTGTGTCCAAACTTTTGGTCTGTACTGTATATGCATTATGTATTTATCCACTTTTATATGGAGTCCACTTTTTTTTTTGAAAAAAAAACAAAGTGCCAGTCCTGGTCTTATAGCCAACTCCTCCTAATTAGGAGGAGAAAGAATATATATATGTGCCTCAAACATAGACTGGTCCACTAACCACTGAAGAAGGGGCAGAACACAAGCCCCGAAACTTGTTTGGTTTCTAAAAAAGGCTATTATCCTGAGGACCAGTGACATAGGCACAGACTATAAAGAATACCACAAAGAATATATTTATTTCATTTAAGCTGATATTTCAGGATCAACAGAACCATCACTGCCCCTCATTGCTCTCAAAATAAGCACAGACGTCGATCACAGAGAGCGCTTCTGAACTATCAAGCAATCTTTGATTGGAGCGCGGCAGAACAAACTACGAGGCGGGAACCCACGTGGGACGCCGCTCACAACTCATTCTAACCCTTACAGTGGACAGCCACGTAGCCAGGAAAGCGCGCGCGATCGTGATCTTCATACGGCCCGCAAGTATAGCACAACAAGAGGGGTAAAGTATAGCAGT
The DNA here is from genome assembly GCA_900303285.1 of Rhinella marina. NCBI lineage: Eukaryota > Metazoa > Chordata > Amphibia > Anura > Bufonidae > Rhinella > Rhinella marina. The sequence continues at coordinate 15,003 of ONZH01019790.1, read as the reverse complement.
CAAGACGGCAAGTTTATTGTACAAGGAAATAGAGAAATATGCTGTACATAAAGATACAGAGGACTATATGATAGATAAAAAGCTACATCAAAAAGTTTTATCATAAAAAGTTACTCCATAGAAAGCTACTTAATATAAAAGGACACAGTGACTTCCGGTTCCGGCGCCAGCATGTAGAGACGCAGGAGAGAGGAGCTCCCGCCGTTACCACAGCGAATCTAAAATCTTGGTGACATATCAGCCGCCCTGGCAGTGGGAACAAACCGAGTGCATTTCGCACCCTTTAGACCACGTATTTGAGCAGGCTGCAGAAGCCCCGGACCACCATAACGATAAAAGACCATGTCGCCCACCACGAGGCGGTAAAAGGTGGCGCCAACACGCCCGTCGCCAGACAGAGAGGAGGTATCGGATGATGAGAGGCATGAGTTGGACGCAGGCTCGGTGTCCTCTCTACACATCAATTACAAAAAACTGGCCATTGAAGTGGCTAAGAAAATATCCCCGTACATACAGACCACGCTGTCGGCCACCATCTCCAAGGCCTTACAATTAGAGATGAGCGAGCATACTCGTCCGAGCTTGATACTCGTTCGAGTATTAGGGTACTCGTAAGTGCTCGCTACTCGGACGAGTATCTCGCCATGCTCGAGGAAATCCCCCGCCTTTTGAATTTTTGGCGGCTATAAACTCAGCCAATCACAAGCTAGGAGACTCTGCGGTACACCCAGCATCAAGTGGGGCCCTTTCATGTCAATAGCAGGGGTTGGCTGGCCTGATCAGGTGACCCTGGAATATACTAGTGACTGCCCGCGGTGCTCGGCTCAGTCGCTGCCTGGATGCCGTTAGGGACAGATCTGCAGTGTGATACAGGGAGAGTGTTAGGGTGTTCTACTAGATTTGTGTTAGGCAGGAGTGATTCTAAAAGAACCCAACAGCCCTTGTTAGGGCTACAAGACCCTTTTTTTATCTGCTTGTGGCTGGGCTTGCTGGCACTAGTAGTGCAGCTACCGCCATATTTGCAGCATTTTGCAGGGAGACTGTAAAAAGTTTATTTTTTGGCTCTCAGTGACACACATCCATTTCAAACAGCTAAGTGGGACAATTTTTTTGTGTTTCATTGAAATAGGCACAGTCTGCAGAAGATTTTTTTCTGTCTAACTGATAGATAGTGGAAGTCACAGTACAAAATCCTTTTGTTTTCTCTCAGTGATACAAATCCATTTCATACAGCTGTGTGGAGCCATTCTGTGTGTCACAGTTCAGCTGGCCAGTCACCACAAACCACAATCCGCATTTTCTGTCCAGGAGACCCATACTATACGTCACGTAATAAAATACGGTCTTTTGCTCTCACTGATACAGCTACATTAGAAAAATCTCTGTGCGACATTTGTCTGGGTTGCAGTGAAAATAGCCACAGTCAGCAGGGTCTGAGTTTGCTCTCTGATATATTCTGCACGTCACATAAAAAAAAAAAAAAAAAACTTTGTTTTTTTGTTTTTAATCTCAGTGATACAAATCCATTTCATACAGCTGTGTGGAACCATTCTGTGTGTCACAGTTCAGCTGTCCAGTCACCACAAACCACAATCCGTATTTTCTGTCCAGGTGACCCATACTGTACGTCACATAATCAAATACGGTCTTTTGCTCTCACTGATACAGCTACATTAGAAAAATCTCTGTGCAACATTTGTTTGGGTTGCACTTAAGCAGACCAAGTCTGCCTAATCTAATAGTTTCAGTGTAATTGTTCCATACTGCACAGTACGTAATAAAATACGTAATTTTGCTCTAACTTATCCACCTATATATTAACTTGTTCAGATTGATTGGGTTTCAGTACAGCAGGCCCATTATTTTTTTTTGGTATATACAATACACTTATATACAGAAAATGTTGAACCCCAGGGCTAAGGGTCGAGGACGAGGGCGTGCGCGTGGGCATTCAATTACTGCAGGGTGCAGAGGCCGTGGTCCTGGGCAGGGTGAGACAGTACCTGCTGATGAGGGAGCAGGGGAATGCCACAGAGCTACACTCCCTAGCTTCATGTCTCAACTTACAGGGACACATGGTAGAGCACTGTTGAAACCACAACAGTGCGAACAGGTATTGTCGTGGATTGTGGACAATGCTTCAAGTAATTTGTCCACCAGTCAGTCTTCCACGCAGTCCACCCAGGTTACCCAAGGGAGCACTCCTCTGGTTCCTCCACCTCAACCTCCTTCCCCCCAGTCTGCCCCCTCCCAGGAAAATTTGGAATGCGATCCGGCATACTCTGAGGAACTGTTTTCTGGACCCTTCCCAGAGTCACAAACCACTTCTCAGGTTGCTGCTGACCTCTTTCCCGATGCCCAAGTTTTCCAACTGTTGCAGTCTGTGGGTGATGACATTGTTGACTTAGTGGAAGAAGTGTGTAAAGAGGTGTCGGACGATGAGGAGACACGGTTGTCAGACAGTGGTGAAGTTGTTGTCAGGGCAGGAACTCCGAGGGGGGAGCAGACTGAGGAATCGGAGGATGATGAGATGACTGACCCAAGCTGGGTTGATAAGCCGAGTGAAGACAGTGCTTCTGAGGCGCAGGCGAGTGCTGCACCAGAACAGGTTGGAAGAGGCAGTGGTGTGGCCAGAGGGAGAAGCAGGGCCAGAGCTGGTGCATCAGCAGAAACTGTTTCACGTAGTGAAGCTCCCGTGGCGAGGCCTGGATGTTCGCAAGTCTGACGGTTCTTTAAAGAAATTGAGGATGAACGACGGACTGTGGTGTGCAACCTGTGCCACACCAAGATCAGCAGGGGTGCCACCACTACTAACCTAACCACCACCGGCATGCGCAGGCATATGAGTGCTAAACACCCCACTCAATGGAACCAAGGCCGTTCACCTCCTGTGGGTCCCACCACTGCTCCTTCCCCTGTGTCACTCGCTGCCTCTGCTAGTCAACCCCCTGCCCAGGACCCCGGAACGAGTGCCTCCCGCTGGAAAACCACACCTTCGCCTCCACGATCCTCCACAGCTTCCACCAATGTGTCCCTGCGCAGAGTTCAGCTGTCTTTACAGAAGACGCTTGAGCGCAAGAGGAAATACAGTTCCACCCACATGCCCAAGCCCTCAACGTCCACATCTCCAAATTGCTGAGCCTGGAGATGCTGCCCTATAGGCTGGTAGAGACCGAGGCCTTTTGCAACCTCATGGCGGTGGCTGCCCCTCGGTATTGGGTCCCCAGCCGCCACTATTTTTCCCGATGTTCCGTCCCAGCCTTACACCAGCACATGTCACAGAACATCATCCGTGCCCTAACCAACGCTGTTTCTGAGAAGGTCCACCTAACCACAGACAAGTGGACAAGTGCTGCCGGGCAGGGACACTATATATCACTAATGGCACATTGGGTTAACTTGGTGGAGGCTGGGACCGAGTCTGACCCTGGGGCCACTCATGTACTGCCCACACCGAGGATTGCGGGGCCTACCTCGGTCACAGTCTCTCAGACGTACTATGCCTCCTCCTCCAACCCCTCCTCCTCCTCCACCTCCTCCTCCAAATTACCATCCGTGGGCACGGCGCCTTCAGTCGGTAGCTCTAGGCGCAGCAGCAGTGCCGTGGCTAAGCGCCAGCAGGCGGTGCTCAAACTGCTGAGCTTAGGTGACAAAAGGCACACCGCCAGAGAACTATTACAGGGCATCACGGTGCAGACCGATCTGTGGCTGGCACCGCTGAACCTCAAGCCAGGCATGGTTGTGTGTGACAACGGGCGTAACCTGGTGGCAGCTCTGCAACTCGGCAGACTCACACATGTGCCATGCCTGGCCCACGTGTTCAATCTCATAGTTCAGCGGTTCCTCAAGACATACCCCAATCTGTCTGATTTGCTCACCAAGGTGCGCCGCATCTGTGTGCATTTCTGCAAGTCGACCACAGATGCTGCCAATCTCAGGGCAGAGCAGCGCCGCCTACAACTGCCCACTCACCGACTGTTGTGCGACGTGCCCACAAGATGGAATTCTACATTAAACATGTTATCCAGAGTTTACCAGCAGCGCAGAGTGATTGCAGACTGCCAGATGTCAACTTCCACCAGAACTGGTAGTCGGGTCAGTCAGCTTCCTCAAGTCTACAATGAGGAGTGGACGTGGATGTCTGATATCTGCCAGGTGTTGACCAACTTTGAGGAGTCAACACAGATGGTCAGCGGCGATGCCGCCATTATCAGCCTCACCATCCCGCTGCTTTGCCTGTTGAAAAATTCACTGCTCTGTATGAAGTCGGAAGCTTTGCGCTTGTCACAAGAGACGGTGGAGGAAGATATGTCGCTTGATAGCCAGAGCACCCTCCGGTCTGTTTCTCAGCGCGTATCGGAGGGGGATGAGGATGAGGAGGAAGAGGAGGAGAATGTCGGCGAGACAGAAGAGGGTACCAATGCTCAGTCCTTCTTAACTCTTGAGCGTGTATGGGCTGAAGAGGAGGAGGAGGAAAAGGAGAGTCAGGCCAGTGAAGAGAGGGAATTCTTGCGTGTTGGGACTCTGGTGCACATGGCAGACTTCATGTTAGGCTGCCTATCCCGTGACCCTCGCGTTAGAAGAATTTTTTCAAACACCGATTACTGGGTGTTCACTCTCCTGGACCCACGGTACAAGCAGAACCTTTCCACTCTCATCCCTGTAGAGGAAAGGAGTATGAGAGTGAATCAATATCAACAGGCCCTGGTGCACAAGCTGAAACAATCCTTCCCATCTGACACCGCTAGCGGCAGAGGGCATGGTTCTGTGGGCCAAGTAGCGGGGGAGAGTAGGCGAGCAGGCAGCTTGTCCAGCACTGGCAGGGAAACGCTCTCCAAGGCCTTTGCCAATTTTATGTCACCCCAGCAAGACACTGTCACCTGTCCCCAGTCTCGGCAGAGTAGCGGTGAGCTTTACAGAAAGATGGTGAGGGAGTACCTAGCTGACCATACCAATGTCCGGACCGATCACTCTGCTCCATACAACTACTGGGTTTCAAAGCTGGACACGTGGCCTGAACTGGCGCTGTACGCCTTGGAGGTGCTGGCCTGCCCTGCCGCTAGCGTGTTGTCAGAGCGGGTATTCAGTGCAGCTGGTGGCATCATCACCGATAAGCGTACACGCCTGTCAACTGACAGAGCTGACAGGCTGACGCTTATTAAAATGAATAAAGCCTGGATTTCCACGGAATTCAAATCTCCTCCAGGGGAAAGCAGCTAAAGATTAACATTACTTATGTATCCGATTCCTCTTCTCTACTCCTCCTACTCCTCCTTGTCATCTTTGCCTAATGCTGACCCAAAACGCAATTTTTTTAGAGGGCCAACTGGCACTCTTTTACGACAATTTTTCCGGAGGGCCCCCTACAGGCCCTCTCTCCAAACAATTTTTCCGGAGGGCCACCTACAGGCCCTCTCTCTAAACAATTTTTCCGGAGGGCCACCTACAGGCCCTCTCTCCAAACAATTTTTCCGCAGTGTCAACTACAGACACTGTAAAACAATGTTTCAGGAGCGTCAAACAGACAGTCCAAAACAATTTTTCAGGAGGCGCAAGTACCGACATTTAAAAAAATTTTTTTTTGCTGAGGGTCGACTTATGTACTCTGAAAAGAAAAAAAATTTTGGAGGCTCAACAAAAGCCATTTCACTGCATTCTAAGTCGGACAAAGTCATTGGTGGTGTAACCGCCATGCTGTGTCAGGCTAAATTTTTGGGTGCTTTACCAGCTACCGCATACTAACTCAGTCACTCTGTTGTCACCGCCGCCATACAGGGCCACGAAAAATGTTTATGTGGTTCGCCTGCTCCCGCAGTGTCACTCGCTCACTCTGTTGTCACCACCATAGTGGTTTGCACTATAGCAGCCCAAGTCTGCACATTCCCCTTTTTATCTCCAAGTGATCTATACTGCACGTCACGTAAAAAAATATGTTCTTTTGCTCTCAGTGATACAAATCCATTTCATAAAATCCTTTCTTTCTCTTTAACTGATCTATACTGAACGTCACTTTTAAAAATGCGTCTTTTTTCTCTCTCTCCAAATAACTTTTCTGGAGGACCACATACAGGCCCTCTCTCCAATCAATTTTCCGCAGGGCCACATAATGCGATAGATGGGAATCGAACCCGGGTCAACTGTTTGGGAAGCAGCTATGCTCACCACTTTACCACCAACAGCCACAGCAACTGATAAGAACAGATACTAAACTTGATGTAAGCCAACATTTCGACAATCGATAACACGAAAAGGGTCCGCCGTCGAGCCCGGCGTTTGGCCATCCTTTTTTTTTTTTATTTATTTATTTAAAAATTTTTATTTTTGTTTTAACAAATAAGAACATAGGGCAATGTATTCGAAAAGACATAATACGTCCAATAAGAAGCCGAAGCACGCAGGCCCGGTCCAGAGAAAGGTATCTTGTAAAATACAAAACTGTAATGAAAACAAAGTCATGAACACAAACTTACAGAGCCAAATGTCACAACGCATATCAATTGCAATCAGTAAAAGGGAGAAATTATCATTAGTATATCAAAATACCCCAAAACAAGAGACGATAACCCCAGCCATGTAAGCTAAAGGGAACCAGAATTCCAAGCTAAGATATCACTTAATCTGTGACAGTGAAAGCCCTAAACTTAATCCAATGCTCCCAGATTGAGAGAAAAAGTTTCCTTGTGCGTAATTCCCAGTGGGAAAGCTCCTCAAATCTGTAGATCTGGTCTATTTTGTTCATCCAATGCTCAAATGTAGGGAGATCCGTAGATCTCCAAAATCAAGGAATCAGCAGTCGAAAGGCAGTGATCAGTATGGAGAACAAAGTGTTAATGCGGCCTTTTCCATCTGGAATACCAAGGCTAAGTAATGCACCTTCAGCTGTGCAGGCATATGAGGTACCACAGATCTTTTTACTTTTCTTGAAAATAGATTCCCACATCTCATGAATCTTGTGACATGCCCACCAGATATGGAAAAAAGGTGCCTGGGTGTGAACAGCATCTCCAGCACTCAGACACTCCCAGGAATAATCTAGCGAGTTTATCCGGTGTTCTATACCACCTAGACAGAACTTTATAGCCATTCTCCTGGATCCGGATGGACCTCGAAAGCTTATGAGGAGCTTCGAACATTCTGAGAGTCTCCGAAGGTGACAACTCCCTGCCCAAGTCTCTCTCCCAGAGTCCAACCATCGCGGGTTTATTCTGCACAGAGGGGGTTTTCAATATCTTGTAAATCTGGGAAATAAGTTTCCTTGGCTAGTTAGCCCCAGAAACCCACTTTTCAAACTCCGAAAGAGTACCCTTTGAAGGGATCTTTGGGATAATTGAGAGAAGAGCTCTCTTCAAACCTTCGTATATCAATGTGGCGGAGGGTGGGAGAGAGAGCCGAAGCATAAGGTCACTGTCAGGAACTAAGTCCCCCTTGGGATCTCTGAGGTCACATATCTCCTCTGATAGCATTCTAGTGGCTAACGGGATACTATCTCTAAATTCTTTTGGAGTTAGAGCCACAACATCACGCACCTGCATGAGGCCTGATGGGAGCTGGAGATCCTTAAATGTATGAGTGAACCAGTTCCACACCTTCCAAGTTCGTTTCATAATAGGGTTAAAGTCCCGACCAGAAGGGGCGGGACTACCTGATAAGAGCAGAGCCCTAAGAGGGCTGCTGGAGAGAGCGTTTTCAATGATAACCCACGGTTTGTGAGACGGCTCTCTCAACCAATCAATCACTCTAGATAAATGGATTGCTCTCATATAAGCCTCAGGATCGGGGAGGCCAATTCCTCCATATCTTTTAGGCTTGGATAGAGTATGAAAAGATATCCTACTCCCCTTCCCCTGCCAGATAAATCTACGAATAGCACTATTTAAGGAAAGGAAGTATGACCTCGGTATCAATATAGGGAGGACCTGCATCAGATAAGATAATCTAGGCAGGATAAGTGCCATAACCAAGTTTTTCCTCCCAAACCATGAAAGAGTGGGGGTGTTCAATACCTCCATCTGGGATACAAGTGCCTGCAGTAAAGGTTTGTAATTGAGCGCAAATAGATCATTTAATTGCGGTGTCAGTCTAATACCCAAATAGGTGAGGCACTGAGTAGACCAATTAGAGGGGGAATCTAGCTGGAGAGCTGCTATAATAGGCGGGGAAATGCCAATGTGGAGGATCTGGGACTTGGAGGGATTAGTCTTGAAGTTAGAAACCAAGCCAAACGAGAGCAACAGGTCAGAAATTATGGGCATTGCTTGGATAGGGTTAGTAATGATAAGTAATAAGTCGTCTGCAAATGCAGCCAACTTCATTTCGTGTCCCCCTATCTTCAGACCTCGAAAGCGAGTTTCCTGCCGCAGGGTTTGCATAAGTGTCTCCATAACTAGGAAAAAAATTAGGGGTGACAGCGGGCATCCCTGTCTAGTCCCGTTATTAATTGGAAAGGGGGTAGAAGCGGTATCATTAATCAGGACTGAAGCTGAGGAGTGGGTGTACATAGCAAATGTGGCATCAATGAAGGGGGTTGGTAGTTGGAAAGAAGAGAGCACCTTCCTAATGAATAACCAGTCAATTCTGTCGAAGGCCTTCTCGGCATCAGTACCGAGAAGAACCAAAGGGAGACGTTTGTGCACTGCATAAAAGAGGGAGGCTAACACTTTAGTTGTGTTGTCCTTACCCTCTCTCCCCCGCACAAACCCAACCTGATCATGATGAACTAAGTGGGGTAACAAAGGCTGAAGTCGTGAGGCTAACATCTTTGCCATTAACTTAAGGACAATGTTCAACAAGGAAATTGGCCTATAGTTAGAGCACACTGACGGGTCTTTCCCTTCCTTATGAATGATGGTAATAGAGGCATGAGTCATCTCAGAGGAAAGGGCAACATTCCCAAGGGCAAGATTATAGACCGTGAGCATGTGAGGGGTCAGGATATCTTTGAAAGTAGAATAATATACAATAGGAAAACCATCAGGTCCCGGGCATTTACCTTTAGGAGAGGTTTTTATGGCTCTATCTAGCTCCTCTAGGGAAAAGGGTTTAGCCAATGAATCTCTTTGACAAGGAGATAGGGTGGGAAGCTGCAGTTTATTCAAGAAGTCATCCATCAACGCTCCCCTGTCCTGGGCAGATACATCTGGGGGTGAAGATTGTAAATTGTACAAAGACTTGTAAAATGATTGGAATTGGTCAGCTATTTTAAAGGAATCGTATATACGGTAACCTCCCTCAGCTGAAAGGAAGGGAACAAAATTAGATTGCTTCCTCTTTTTAATTCTTCCCATCATAAATTTAGATGCCTTATTCCCATGCGCAAAAAATTTATGTTGTGAAGATAGAAAATATTTAGCTGAGGTAGCATTAAGCAGATTTTTGAGCTCTGTCCGGAGTTTGCTAAGGGCATTTTGATGGGAGATAGCAAGGGAGCGTTTATGGAGTAACTCGAGGTGGTGAATTTGGGATAATAGATCATCAAGTTTAGCTTTTGCCTCTTTTTTCCTGAAAGCCCCTAGGCTAATGAAATGGCCTCTAATAAAAGGTTTGTGGGCATCCCACAGCACTTGTGGGGAAATCTCAGGGGAGCTATTTAGATAAAAATATTCTGACAAAAGATTGGCTATGCGTGACCTGTTGCCCTCCCCAGCTATCAAAGTCTCGTTCAACCTCCACCTTGGCATCTTACCCCCTCTGGAAGCAGGAGAGATCGTAGCAAATACCGGAGCATGGTCCAAGAGGGTCATACTTCCCATCCTCGTATTCTGGCAATTCCTCAGATGATCCTTGGAAACAAGTATGTAGTCCAGTCTACCATAAGAGTTGGATGCTGCGGAAAAGAAAGAATAGTCAATCTCGTTCGGATGAAAACATCGCCAAACATCTATCAGCCCTAGATCTTCCAATTTTAACTTAAGAAAACGTAGAGCCCTATAAGAGATGGCCGAGCTTCCAGAGGAGGTATCCTGCAGAGGGTCCATAACTAAATTTAGGTCACCTCCTACCACAATCGCACCATCTCCAAAAGAGTGGAGGACTTCCAAAGCATGTGCAATCCACTTCACTTGCTCTTGATTAGGGGCGTAGAAGTTAGCAAAAGTATAGAGCTGGGCACCAATCATTCCCTTAACAATGATGTAGCGGCCATCCTCATCATGGAGTTGATCAGTCAGAGTAAAAGGGAAACCACGTTTGAAACCTATACGAACCCCCCTGGACGCTGGACCATCGGCACCACAATGGAACCACGTAGGGAAATTAGAGAAAGTGAGATTTGGATATCTGTCTTTTTTGAAATGTGTTTCCTGCAACAGCACAACTGAACATTTTTCCTTTTTTAGCATCGAGAAAATCTGGCATCTCTTGGCTGGGGATCTCAAGCCCTTCACATTATAAGACACAATGTTTAGGTCCGCTATAATGGGCAAGAAGAAAAAGGGGCTATCTCCAATGAGGGCCTAAGGGCTTCCCCCAGGTTCGAGCCATAGCCCTCCCTTACAGTGTTATACATAATGTGACATCTGTTCACTGTGACATAAAGTACAAAATAACAGAGAACATAAGAATAATAATAAAAAACAAAGATGGCTAAAACGAGTAACCAATGATAATTATCAACAGGCTGTCCCTCCCCTTGTCCCCCAACAAAGAAAGAGAGTTGAAGGAGGCCAAGGGCAAAACAGCACACCAAAAAGGGGGTAAGAAAGGACATACAATCCATTTAAACTACCCCAATCTTATTTTAACCTAACTCTTAGCGGTTCAAAAAGAAGCCTTGGAGGCCCAAACAACACCTGCACATATATCTCAAAGACACAAAAGAAGAAGATAAAAGAAAGTACAGGCCAAGGGAGGCTAAAGTAGGAAGACAGAGCAGAGGCAAGATACAAAGGTTGTAGACCCAGACAAAAAGGTGAGTTATGTCACTAGTATTAAACCGGAGGAGCAGCATAGCAACCATATATGGGAATGAGTTAAACAGGAACCCCAATTAGTTCAGTTTACCATATTACCCTCCCGTCAGTAGGCCAAATACCGAAAGGCCAGCAGTAAGATCAGGCATAAGGGCAATCAATATATTAATAGAGCACAGAATAAGAGTAAAGATGGAGGAGTCAAGGAAGACTCAATAGATTAGAAGCAGATAGGTGAAGAAAGCAGGATAGAGATCCACAGAGAGTTATTGAGGTGTACAGGGCATCAATCGGGCATTAACCACAGAGACTTATATTATGGTCAGGCGTTTGACCATTAGATCTTTTTCGGGGTAAGTCCTCCAATGCGTCTTTTGTTTCTTTGGTGCTTTGGAGTAGACACCCTCTCCCAGGGTATGGATTTGGGAAGCTCTGGTAGCAGAGTAAGATCTCTAACCGTGTCCCAGCAGTCAATGTCTAGTGGAGCGATATCCATGGTGATGTACAGTCATGGCCAAAAGTTTTGAGAATGACACAAATATTATATTTTCACATGATCTGCTGCCCTCTGGTTTTTATGTGTGTTTGTCAGATGTTTTTATCACATACAGAAATATAATCGCAATCATATTATGAGTAACAAAAGCTTATATTGACAGTTAGAATGAGTTAATGCAGCAAGTCAATATTTGCAGTGTTGACCCTTCTTCTTCAGGACCTCTGCAATTCTCCCTGGCATGCTCTCAATCAACTTCTGGACCAAATCCTGACTGATAGCAGTCCATTCTTGCACAATCAATGCTTGCATTTTGTCAGAATTTGTTGGTTTTTGTTTGTCCACCCGTCTCTTGATGATTGACCACAAGTTCTCAATGGGATTAAGATCTGGGGAGTTTCTAGGCCATGGACCCAAAATCTCTATGTTTTGTTCCCTGAGCCATTTAGTTATCACCTTTGCTTTATGTCAAGGTGCTCCATCATGCTGGAAAAGGCATTGTTGATCGCCAAACTGCTCTTGGACGGTTGGGAGAAGTTGCTCTTGGAGGACATTCTGGTACCATTCTTTATTCATGGCTGTGTTTTTAGGCAAGACTGTGAGAGCCGATTCCCTTGGCTGAGAAGCAACCCCACACATGAATGGTTTCAGGATGCTTTACGGTTGGCATGAGACAAGACTGGTGGTAGCGCTCACCTTGTCTTCTCCGAATAAGCTGTTTTCCAGATGTCCCAAACAATCGGAAAGGGGATTCATCAGAGAAAATTACTTTACCCCAGTCCTCAGCAGTCCACTCCCTGTACCTTTTGCAGAATATCAGTCTGTCCCTGATGTTTTTTCTGGAGAGAAGTGGCTTCTTTGCTGCCCTCCTTGAGACCAGGCCTTGCTCCAAGAGTCTCCGCCTCACAGTACGTGCAGATGCACTCACACCTGCCTGCTGCCATTCCTGAGCAAGCTCTGCACTGCTGGTAGCCCGATCCCGCAGCTGAAACACTTTTAAGAGACGGTCCTGGCGCTTGCTGGTCTTTCTTGGGCGCCCTGGAGCCTTTTTGGCAACAATGGAACCTCTCTCCTTGAAGTTCTTGATGATTCGATAGATTGTTGACTGAGGTGCAATCTTTCTAGCTGCGATACTCTTCCCTGTTAGGCCATTTTTGTGCAGTGCAATGATAACTGCACGTGTTTCTTTAGAGATAACCATGGTTAACAGAAGAGAAACAATGATGCCAAGCACCAGCCTCCTTTTAAAGTGTCCAGTGGTGTCATTCTTACTTAATCATGACAGATTGATCTCCAGCCCTGTCCTCATCAACACCCACACCTGTGTTAATGGAGCAATCACTGAAACGATGTTAGCTGGTCCTTTTAAGGCAGGGCTGCAATGATGTTGAAATTGGGGATAAAGTTCATTTTCTAGGCAAATATTGACTTTGCAAGTAATTGCTGTTAAGCTGATCACTCTTTATAACATTCTGGAGTATATGCAAATTGCCATTATAAAAACTGAAGCAGTAGACTTTGTAAAAATAAATATTTCTATCATTCTCAAAACTTTTGGCCATGACTGTATGCCACTTGCAGGTCCTCGGAGGAAGAGATGTTAATACGTTTCCCAGCGTATGAAAAGCTGATGCCGAAGGGAAAAGACCATCTGTACGGAATTTTCTTGCTCTGCAGTAGATCAGTGAGGGGTTTCAGGGTTCTGCGTTTCTGTAAAGTAGTGGCAGAGAGATCTTGAAAAATCGCCACCTGCCCACCTTCAAAGGCAATATTAGGGTCTGCTTTCGCCGCACTTAAGATCTGCTCCTTGTCCTGAAAATTAAGAAACCTACATATAATATCTCTCGGGGGGGTCTGTCTCCTTCGGTCGAGGTCGGAGAGCACGATGGGCCCGTTCAATGACCACTTCTGCTCCCATCTCATCTCCCACCAAGGAGGTTAAGATACGCCGCACAACAGCTGGGACATCCTCTGGCTGATTAGACTCCGGTACTCCCCTAAAACGCAGATTGTTCCTTCTGCTGCAGTTTTCTTGGTCTTCAAAGGCTGTGTAGACCGAGTTCAGGTGTAGTTGGTAGGCCGCAAGGCGCTGCAAGACTGCGTCACCATGCTCCACTATCAGGGCCTCGGCCGTTTCCAGCGCTTCCACTCTATGCCCCACCTGCCTTATCTCCTGGGTAAGGGCTGCAATCTCGTGCGTGAGTGGTCCGATGGCTTCTTCTAAAGCTTGTCGGATAAATCGTCTAGAGACAGGTAAGCCTCGCTGTCCCTGGGGTTGTTCACCGTCACTCTCTGCCTCAGAGCCGCCTTCTACTGGGCATTCCTCCGCGTCACCTGGACCCGGCGCCATCTTGGGTTCTCTGGTGGCTTGCGCTGCGGGTGCTTTAAGAAATTTAGCCATACCGCCCGCAGTGGAAGAGGCTTTAACAGCAGCCGGGTGCTCACCAGGCTTTGCTCCACCGATTTTGACCATTTCCACGCCAAGGTGCTAAAGTCAGCTCAAGATTAGGGCAGTAAATACACGGAGCTCAGGAAAAAGCCGCCATTCAGCTCCGGTGCTCGGCATTCGGCCATCCTGAGCATTTCTCAAGGAGACAGCCTCCAGGCCCCGGCCACTATTCAGGAGCACTCCTGCTGTATCTCTCTCGCCAACGACTGGAGAGACAGGCCATCCCCACCATCATGCTCTTCTTCGGCCTACCTATCTGCATAGCTCCGCCAACTTCTGGAAACACCCCTTTCCTCCCACATACGTGACGTCCTGGTGCCGAAGCGCGCCTGTCTAAAAGACACATAGGGAGGAGTGAGTGAAGCCATGATGACAGCTGATTTCTTCCTGTTTTCTCCTCTGGGCTCCCTCAGTGTCACTCGCTCATTTTTTTGTCACCGCCGCCATACAGGGCCATAATAAATTTTGATGTGCTTCGCCTGCTCCCGCAGTGTCACTCGCTCACTCTGTGGACACCGCCATAGTGGTTTGCACTATAGCAGCCCAAGTCTGCACATTCCACTTTTTCTCTCCAAGTGATCGATACTGCACATCACGTAAAAAAATACGTTCTTTTGCTCTCAGTGATACAAATCCATTTCATAAAATCCTTTCTTTCTCTTTAACTGATCTATACTGAACGTCACTTTTAAAAATACATCTTTTTCCTCTCTTTCTCTCTCTCTCCAAACTATTTTTCCGGATAGGTGCCATATACGGTATTAAACTGAGAAGAATGCATACAACACTTGCCCCACTTGACAAATTTCAGAGTTGACAACCGTACTGGTTGATGCTAAATTTTTAAGTTGGGGTCCTGCGTCGTCATTCGAACTCCATCCGGCTGTTGTCACCATCACACACGCTAGCCAAGGGGGCACTCCTCTGCTCTTCCAGCTCAACCTCCTTCCCCCCAGCCTGCCCCACCTACAGGCCCCTCTCTCCAAACAATTTACCCGGATAGGGACGTATTAGATTTTGAACTGATAAGAAGAACAGATTTTTTTTGGTTCTTCTTTTAATTGGCTCCTGACCTGTGATAGGCATAGCATGGACACGTCCCCTTAGCTGCAGTAGAAAAGACACTCCCCTGGCCAGAGCTAGCTCTTTTT